>VXAL01017269.1:211590-229090 GCA_013399475.1 Chauna torquata
TTGTCACTGCATTATTCTCTTTCTGTATGAATGTTTATTATTGTAGGGATGTGATGAAGATAATGAGATACAAGCAGTGTTTTATTTACAACTTATAGATGTCTGTGGTTTTGTACATGCATATATGTAAAGGAAAGCCATGAAAACATTTTGATGTCAATGCCGTTTAAAAACAACAATGAAACAAGCAGAAATAATCAAGTAATTGAAAAGGACGTGCTAGCAAGACAAGAGGAAAAAAAAAAAGCGCCAAGTTACATTTTTGGCCAGTAGATATTTTTAGCATTTCCCACTAAGGTTTGTTACCTCAATTGTTCTACAGTGGGGATGAAAAGATCTTATCTTACTGCATGCTTATCTTGGAAGAGTGGAAGTAAATTTAACGATGAGGAGTCTAGGTCAAGATATAGTCATGTTTAGTACTTGATTTTAATGGGCTCATTTTAGTACTTCCTCCTCTCCAAAATTCTCCTGTTCCTCCCTCCTGCCTCCTGCAGTTCTAGATAAATGTAACCCTAACATACCTAAATACATTAAATATGCAAAACAGAAAGACTGCTTTAGAGAATTTGAGAAATTATTCAGTAGATGTAAATTGAAATAGGTTATAATTAAAATTTGCATTTCCAAAACCTTGAAGAAAATACTTAATAGTTTGTGCTGCCTTCCCTAAAAGGAAGACATTTTTTCCTTTAAATATATATATATTTTTTAAATTCACTTTTGAAAGTAGCTGTCAAGCTTTCTCAACAAAGTTAAAATTCTTGGGGAAAAAAGGTTTGACTGATTTTCATTTGTGTCTTTCAAGCTTTTAACTGTGTATTTAAGAAACCTTCTTCAGGACATGCAATTATTTAGATATAAACATGCATACATATATACATACAAAGAGAGAGAGGGAGAGAAGGAGAGGGAGACAGCATCAGTAATTGATTCTATTCAGATTTATTTGTCAAGAAAATTATATTCTTATTTGTTAAGTCCATAAATGTGAGCAGAATAATTAAGAGCTGCAGTAAGCAATTCACCATTGATTCAAAACATTGTAAGCCAGCATCTCTTTTTTTCCCACAGAGGAGAGGTGACAAACTCATTGCCATTTGTTCATTTAGAGTAGGGGCAAAACCCAGTACCAGAACTGCTTGCACTGATATATATGTCTGACATAGTTGTTTTAGCTGAATGGGACCAGCAGTCAGGAAAAGGAAAAGGCTGCAAGCCCAGAACAAAATTGGTGTGTTCAAGTATTTAATCTTTTCCTTATGTAGATTTTGCCATCAAATTTTATAATTTAGATTTTCCTAAGCTTGTGACCATGAAGGGATTCCCTTCCTTCATCTTGTTTTGAAAAATATGCAATAAAAATAATAAAAAAAAGTCAATGGATTACCTTGCCAGATGTTTTCTTTATTTTTTTTTTCTCACAATCCTACTGATTACCTGCATTTAAATGATTGGCGCTATGCTTTTAATGTGAAAGCAGATAGTGCATACATTAAGTAGAGCAATTAGCATACTTCTGACAGCCGCTTGCCTCTTCCTTGCTCAGTCCTTGCATATGCATGTTTGTGCACCTTACAGAAACAGAAGGTTTGTCAGAAAGAGTTGTGATGAAGCCAGAAAATTAAAAGCAATGATGAAAAATTGAGGGGAAAAAGAGGAAGAGGAAGCCACAAAAAAACAAACAAACAAAAAAAACAAAAAGAAAGAAAAAAAGCAAACAGGATTGCAATGTGGATATTCAGCGATAATGTCATTTGAACCACAACGGGTAAACTGCCTGCATTTGTTGCAATTTTCTCATCCTTTTGCTTGGCGAAAACTCACAGAGTAAAAGCAGCAGGTTTCATATTACATTGTGCTGAAGTGTAGTTCAAATTCTCTTCAATTCTCTGTCTGCTCTTGATCTGTAACTAGAAAATGACCTGGGTTACTGCAGACATCCTGGTTGCTATCTGCACAGCCATTGCAAATTTCTTTTTAGTAAGGAGTGGACAGGGGATGCTGTAATTGCCCCCAGCCCTAAACAAACCTCAGGGATACTATTGCCAAGTTCATGAAGCTCAACAGTATCACAGTTAAGGAGAAAACCTTATCACTCACCAAATATCTGGGTGCAGCCCCAAAGCATTTGCTCTCAAGAGTCAGTCAGGATGTCTCAGTCAGCTGTGTATGAAGTGTGTGCTATCATTTTCTTTGTTTAACAAATAAAATGGAGGAATAGACTTCTTTATTTACAATGCGCAGGGATTAAATTTTTCTTCCTCTTGAGACCTAATTTAAAGGTCTGTTTTTCCCTCAGTTCTCCATTTACTCATGTTTTGAACAGAAATTGAAGAACCATTATGTTAATGCATGAAATTCCTAATCTTGAGTTAAAATCTTCTCCTCATTGCAGCTTTGCTCATGTACTAACCAAGGGGAGACTAAAGGCAGGGAATGAATTCAGGATTTCTCTTCCGCTGTTGCTGGAATGGAAAACACTGTAGAGGTAATTCACTTGGTCCCACCTTGCTAACTCAACGCTTGCTAGCAGCTGATCACTCCCTGAGGATGCTGTTTACTTGCTCTTGGATAGGATAGGCATGAGATAAAAACAAGAGAAAACACAAGTTACAATTGTAATTCCCCTGACTCCTTCCCCCACAAAAGTCATTATTTGCTGGCTGGAACTTATTTTTGCTAATGGATTTTGTGTTTGAGGAAGATGCCGTCTTAACAGATTTGGTGACTGACATCTTCTTTCTAGAAGAGATACAGTGCTGATCACCAGAGTGCATGTTTCCTCCCTCTCTGGCTAGCTTGTGTCAACTAAGCTCTGAGAAGGCTCTCTAAGGAGTCATTTAGTCTCTCTCCTGGTTAAAAGCAAAATTCACTATTGTGCAAAGAGGGCCCATGCATCAAAACCAGAATTAAATGGTAACCAAATATCTGGTAAGATATGTGGAGACAAAATTTCACCTTTGGTCCTTATATTCCATTGAGGCGACAATCAGAGAAGACATATTGTGCCACTGCTAGTTTTCTGAGATGTAGTTTTAAACCCAGAAACCTTGTACCAAAGTTGTTGCGCAGCTACTACATTGAGCAATACAAAAAATTGTCATGGAAAGGATGATGAAACAGATTTGGAAGACTAATTTGAAATTATCTGTTGATGAAACACTTGTCCAGCTCTGCAGGAAAATACTACAATTTGCAAAGGTTCAAGCCAGTCCATTTCCTCTTTCTCAGGTAAAACAGAAACGTCTCGGTTTGTGACGAAAGAAATCTAACATTTCAGTTTTGAAGATTCCTAATATCCACAGGGAAGATTTTCTTTTCCTGTAGATCTTAGTCCAGAAATCCTTAGGAAACAGCAAAAGTCAGCCACAATGCAATCTACAATCACCCGCATGACTGATAGCAGTTCTGATTCTACATTAAAAAGTTTCTGCAAGAAAAGCTGTTGAATTCTGATTGATATTCACCCTTTTCTCTCCCTACCCTATTGCTGCCATATTTTTGGGAATGTTTTAGGCAAGAAAGATATATACTTTATACTATATAAAGGAAGAAAGAGACATACTTTATCAAGAAAGAAATATACTTTTATAGGCTGTGATTAACTAGAAAAGATATGATGGACAACAACATAGTAACTGATAATATTTTGCACTAAAATTTCATCTTTTATCTGGTGACTTTAGAATGGCATTCTAATAGTTAATCTCTACATTTCTCTTTTGAGACAGACTGTATTTATTAAAACCACCTCACCCAGTACCAGAATCCAGGACAAGTAACATTACCTGTATAACAGTAGATAGAAGCTAAGCCCAGTATTTTAAAATGATGAAGAAAAATGGTTGACATAAAATTGAAATTTCAAGAGGAATTTATAGAAGCAGAATATAATTACATAAATTGGAATCTGGCCAAAACATTGGCATTAACACTAACTTTTGTGAAATGTCATGAAATACTTAATAACAAGTTGCTAGCCCAAGGGAAGCGATCCCAGGACAAGTACCTAGTCTTATGCTTCATTTTTAAATAAATGTAAAAAATATAAGGACAGAAAGGAGACCTTGATTAACGCTATGAAATATATTTAACACATTTTCGTACAATATTTGGAACTCATTGCTGCTGTGTCTGAACTTGACTATGCAAGGAAATGTACTGGGATAGCTCTAGTGGAATGAATTAGTCTACAGGAGTTACTTCAGAATATCTCTTTTCATGGGCACTTATTTTAGAATAGAAATGACTTTATTCTGGAATAATTGTCACCACCTTCACAGAATTCAGCAAGAGACCAAAAAAAAAACCACCAAAAACAAAAACAAAAAAAAAACAAACCACCAACAAAACACCTATAATCAGAAATAGATTGTCCACAGAGGAAATTACAACAAACTATTTCAAATAGACTATTATAGTATAATGTATTGCACAATGGTTGTTCTGGCCAGTGCCATTATTGGAAAGAAATACCCAAAATATGCTGTAAAACAGGCAGTGCAGATGCTGTAGCCAATGTAGCTGTGTAAATTATACTATCAGGAGTTAACTAAATGTTCACATCATCAGTTCTCAGAGGTGTACCAGAAAGCCTGTCTTAGTATTATCTGGTCTAACACAAGACATTACATTGGTATACAACAACTACCACTGGTCTTACACCACTAAAGCTACAGCATATTACTACTAAAGGGTTAAATACAGAAGGGTTTAACTCACCACTGAAATTGTTGGGTACTTGACAGTCCTTCAGAGAATGCTGCAATCCAAAATAATGATTCATTGTAAGAGCAATAATTCCTACTCTACAAATTTTTTTTTCTCAAAAAACAGTTAGTGATGACTTAAGCAAATAAAAAGAGTTGAAGTTCATAAATACATTGACTCCACTATTTAAGTACAAAACATTTTTTTTTTCCGTGTGTCTTACTTTCTAAAAGTCTAAGTCCAAGGTAACTAATTGAAATCGATCTTAATTGATTTTTTTCTGTGCAGTATCTCACCTGGTGCCTGTGAGCAGTTTTAGAAAAATACCTTAAAAAAATCTACTGCAAAATCGTGCTTCTCCATTGAAGAAACCACCCGTGGTGTGCAGCTCTAACTGCCCTATGTGCATGAGTAGAAGGTGGCAGAGGATTGTTTGAACAGTGTGTGTATTGGCTGCAGAAAGACAAAAGTACACGTAACTGCCGGCATTTAAAGAAATCACTTAGCTACATTTACCCTACTTTAATCTTCTTCCTGCTGCTGTGAAGATATAAGACCTCTGACATCCTATTTTTAATATAGAATCATGGTCCCTTATTTTACTTACCGTGATAGTCACTTTAGATGCTTCAGATGTATACTGTACCAGAATGATATTGCTTTACTTGGGCATTATAAAAAACTGCCGTTGGCATTTTCATTTTTGGAAAACAGGCTAGAGAGTTTTCAATAGCCACAAGAAACCAGGATCTCAGCGTTATGTCTCATGTAGGTGACAGCTCCAGCAGGACATTGACTCTTGCTGTGGTGCTCCAAATTGACTCAAAAAGCTTGACTTGCTTTCCTGAAGTCCTGACACATCATTCCCATATTCTGGAGAAGTTTTAAATAGTTGTTTTAATGCAGTTTTGAATTACACACACACACAAAAAGAAGAGCTGTCTGACTACTTTCTTTTAGTACTCTGTGTCTCTTCATCCACAATGACTCGAAAGCTCTAAACACTTTCAAAGAAGGAACTGTGTAAACTAGACAAATAAATGCTCTCAGTAGTGTGGGAGAGAAGTAGTGAATATTTAGTTCTGATCTTACAAGGAAAATCTTAACATGAGCCAATCTGAGTACGAAATAGTCTCTTAATGGAATTGATTAAACTTCTACAATCTCATTTATAATTGAGCATCAGAAAACATCTTAGAGTATACTATCAAGAATAGTCCTTCATTGGAAAGGGATAAATTAGGTAAGGCAAGAAAATAATGCTTCAATTGAAAGTGCTTGACTTCTGAGAATTCTTTTAAATTATTTTTAGAAATTCAGAGTATAAATGTTTCTACCTGAACAGTCACCTAGGGTTTTTAGTAGTCAGTAAAAAGAAGTAGATGCTTCTGGGATATTATTTGTCTTACACTAAATTTTGTGTGCTAAAATAAATATCTGATATACATTGGATGATTTGTGTCCAGCAAGTGACTCTCTCCTTTGAGTATAAAAGTTGTTTAGGGAACTCCCCTAAACATCATCACTAAAATGTTATGAGTAACAGGTAAAAATCACTGTAAACAGTGAAGTCAGTTAGGACAAATCTCACATGCTGTGCCTACCAGCTTTGTAGGAATATGGAAGGCGGGAAAGTCTACCCCTTCTCTGTTACCTTCAAAGCAGACAAGCAAAACTGAAATTCAGATATTGCAGGAACTCTTCCCATCTGAATGAGCACAGACTTGAACCCATCTTGTTGGCCTGAGAACCTGGCAGAGCTCTTAGCTGTATGCCGCAGAAGGAATGCTGTTACTTGTTCAACCTACACATAGATGAGTTTCAGGGTGAACTTTTCCTCATGTTGTCCCTAAAGAGAGAATACTTTTAAAAACTTAGCTCATCTCTATGTATGCTATCTGTATAAATGAAACAAAACAAAACGAAACAAACAAACAAACAAAAAGTGCAATACAAATAAATAGATCTTTTACATGTGCATAGCTATGTTTTTGTGTCTTGTTTTTACCTATTTAGCCATAATAAAGTAACCTTGTTTGCCTCATGATTGGTGGGTCATTTTTAATTTTGTTTCCAGTGACATAAAACAGGAATTATTCACAGTTGTTCAATTTCAATAATTTGAAAAATGACATGTACATAATTTTATGAAATAAAAAATTCATAGCACTTGCTCATTTTTCAAAGCGTTTTTTGGGAAATGTTCTTAAAGTACTTTCTTTCTTTTCCCATATTGACTCTATTCATATGAAATGTGCCTGCCATTTTTGAGAGGGTCATTTGTATCATTTGTATTGTTTTGTTTTGTTTTGTTTTTGCTGTTTTCTTTGTACTGTTGAATATTTATTCATATATATATTTAACTTACAGTGAGGATGTGAAGTAAAGAAAGAAATAAAACAGTAACTGACAATATCTAACTTTTCATAATTCTATCACCTTTTGGAAAGGTAAATTAGACATTTTACAACTTAGTGTTTTTTGTTTGTTTGTTTTTCTTTTCCATAACTTTTTGAAAGCAAAGGAAGGATGTGAACAGATGAAAGTGTTTGAAGGAAATAAAAATGAGAAATGAGGTAGGAGAACCTAACCACAACTTAACACAATATAGTTGAATATAGTTCTTCAATGGCAACTTAAAAGCAATAAATGAAAAGGGAAAAAGAAAAAGAAAAAGAAAAAGAAAAAGAAAAAGAAAAAGAAAAAGAAAAAGAAAAAGAAAAAGAGAAAGAAAAAGAAAAAGAAAAAAGAGAAAAAGAAAAAAGAGAAAAAGAAAAAAAAGAAAAAGAAAAATGTGTATGAAAATGTAAAGCCTTTCTAATTTAAAATTAACTTGTGAAAAGGGCAAAGTTCCCTGGGAAAGTACAGATCCACAGCAGTCAGTGTATCAGTACTATTTTGCAGAAGAGACCATTACATTGATGGTAGAACAATTTTGTTGGTTAGTGGCAAAATTTTGACACCAATCAATTCAGTATTTCACTGATGATGCCAGGCTTAAATTTAATTTTAGGGTCTTCACAACGGGTATGAGGAGGATGAAGGCTCTGGGCATTTTCTCGGTCATTATTGGTCATTTCGAACAACTGCCTGTTCTCTATTGTGAAGGGTGAATGCCTGTTCACAGGTAGTTACTTATTGTCTGGCTTATGGGAAGAAGACATGCTCCAACAAGCAAGCCACTACTAACTTCTTTGTTTTGGGGAGGTGTCTGGAAAATCTGTTCACTTCACTGACTTCATACTCCTGTGATATGGTATTGCATTACCAGAGAAATGTTTGGGAGATGCTCACACGAGGGTGGTCATCTATAGGATGGAAAACTGCTGTGGGATCCATTTAAAAACAACACAAATTTGTAAGTTTCAAGTTAATTATCTGCTGAATGCCCATCTTAGTCAGGTTATTAGGGGCATTCAGAGCATAATTACAATCTTGATTGGTTCACTATTTTCCCGTTTGCAGGTCACAGTAAGCACCAACACATTTTTATAATAATCATCTACAATTACTGGAGTGAATGGGGTTTTGAATGTGACTTCTCCATTTGCCTTTTATAGTTGTCTGTTTCCATACATCTATTCATAAAGTTTAGTTACTGTGAAAAGCAAGAGAATATAATTAGTGCCATTTTCACTGATGGAGAAATGGCCTTATAACAAAAAGGTCAAGTACACTTTTCTCCCAGGTGGAAAACATTCCACATTTTAAAAAGTAGACTGTTTTAAGCACAGGGTTTCATACTGGTCTTCCATGTTGTGTGTGTATGTCTGTCTGAGCAAGCACGTGCGTGTGTTTTGTGACATTTTTTGTCACAACGTGCTTTGTGCTTTGTGACATTTTTAAGTTGAATTTTTTATATTATTACCCCACAAAATTTGTTGCTTGCCCTGGACATTCCTTGAGTTAAAAACATTTTTTTGGTAATGATTTTGAAAGCCAATGCTGCAAGAATGAGATGCAGAAACTCTAGCAACTAATTTTCTTTTGAAAGGCTATTTCTAAAGGAAAAACAAACGTGTTGGGCATAGCTTGTCAAACAGCTCTAACTCCACATTGCTAGAAAGCCCTGTCAAACACTGTCTCCCTAGGAGACCATTGGCAATAACTTTACACGGCAAAGTGTCTGGAGTTATGGAGTACACCATACCCTGCCTTAGTCATTTGGAGCAAATTCTGCATCAGTGGTGCTCGGAGCAGAGGCTGCGGTAAGTCACGGATTCAGCATCTCTGCTGTACCCGTGGGATTATCGTTCCTGTCCTGCCCACGTGATGACAAAGCATGTTGTCCCCACATTGGAATAGGCTTCCGCTGGAGGAAATAGTTTTCCAGTTTTAGCTAGATGCCTGAGCACCGCTCCAAGGTGGAATTGAACAGCCTGAAGGGAGAAGGGAGGGAGTGGCTGAGGGCTTTCAGAGGCTATCCGTGCGAGGGAAAAGCAGGGAAAGAAAAAGACAACAAAGCCCTGCTCTTGAAAAGTGATGAACACCTCCTACGAGGCATTGAATACCTCTAATTTACAAGTCTGTCTGCATGGATTGTTACACATCCATTACTATATCCTCTCAGAATTGACCTTAATTAACATTCATATTATGTTTGTAAGATTTGCAATATTTCTCATTTGCAGATAGGAAACAGAGGCCCTGTAAGAATAAGGACTGGATATATATATAAGAATACAGGTCTAAACACCACACCTCTGTGCACCTTTCGGCGTTTAGTAAAAGTGTGTCTCAAAATATGTTGCTCACAGTTTCTAAAGGATACAATGCTGTCCCGTAAGGCTGAAGTACGCAGGGCTCTCCTGCGGGGCCAAGTGCAGCCTTGTTTGTACGGTCCTCAGATACTTTTCTGTTACTTTAATATACAGCCGTTGCATATAGAAATGAAATATGACTGAAAAGAATGATTTTGACCTAGATACGTTCAGCATTTGCCAATACTTAAAGCATATGGAGAATCAGTTGGAAGAAGGCCATAAAATCATGTTTCTTGAAAAGCCATAGAAAGGCATCTAAATACTAAGACAAAGGATTTTCAAGCGGTTTTTCTTTTTCTTTTTCTTTTCTTTTTTTTTTTTTTTTTGCCTGGCTTGGATTGTTTCCATATAAACAGGATTGTAACCTGTGTGGAAGTGTCAAAGCCCTTTTATTGCAAGCTCATTTTATGTGAAGCTGTTGTATTTTCCACTAATTATAAGAATTCCGCCTCTGCAAACATGAGGATATGATTAGCTGACATGAAATATATAATGCAAGCAAGCAAACACATTAATAAATCCTTCAAATGAGGCTTAGCATCATCCTTACTTAATATTGGCCATGTACAAATCAGCTTTCTTTTGCCTTTTTCTCACATTTGCACATTTCTTATTTTCAGATGAACTTACATGTTTCAAAGTTTCATCTCTGATTACCTCTAAGCTGTTTAAAGCTTTCCTGAAATTTCTCCTGGACAAACACCTCATGCTTTGTCTTCCACTGTGTTGTGTTGGCACCGGCTGATGGAGGGGAGCCGTGGTTGTGCTTTATCCCAGATGTGGCTGTTAACAGCATGAACCCCTTAAAGGGAAGTTTTTGGAAAAAAAAAAAAAAAAAGCTGTATGTCTATGTCCAGTGTAGAGCTAAGACTTGAAACCTCTGCTATTATTAGCTTCACACCTCCCTGCTAACTAAATCAATATTATAGGATCCCAGGAGATTGCAGAAGTGGCCATTACTCGCTATTAAATTTGATAGATAAATCATACTACTTAATACAAACTGGAATGCAACTCTATCAGATAATCATATAGAACCCTTATGGGCTAGGTTTTGATCCAACAATTTGAAGTCAACAAGAGTTTCTTGGCTGATTTTAGTGGTGTCCTTGGATGAAGATTTTCTTCTTATGAATGTTTGCTCTTTAAGTCAAAAGACATGAGCCACACAGAAATATATCTTTGCAAGATTAAGCTTTCCAGGAAAATGTTAATTCTTTGACACAACACAGGAAATATTTCACATCTAGGATTTATTAGTAGAAGTGGAGGTTTTTTTTTTTTTTCAAATGATATCATACTTGTCAAATTAAAGATTTTTTTTTTTTCCAGAGACACATTAGATCGATTTGATTTGCTTATACTTCTATTTAAATTCTTTACTCCTTCTTAGTAAAGGCAAACAGTAGGCATATAGTCTTTCATTTTGTTTTCAAATAATAACACTTCCAACTGTCCTTCTGAAGAATTTGAATAAAGCTGCCATTCAGTAATTGCATACTTGCTACATTTAACATTGTCTTCTGCTAAATTATACTGCTAGCCTATAGACCATTACCCTCACAAGCAGAGCTAAGGCCCCTGTTGCTGTATTTCCCACTGAAATCTCAAAAAACCTGGCTCTTTGTATGGCTGCTTTGCCAGCGAAGATGAACACTGTTCATCTGTTCAGATGTCTGCAGAAGGAGGAGGTGAGTTAACAGGAAATGGCAAGGTTTGCTGCTGGGTTAGGCTGTCATTAGGACAATTTGCTGTATCATTATCAGGCCCCAGCCCTGCAAATAGAGCGATGAAGAAAAGCTCTGTTGAATCCATTTCAGTACCAAAAAGACTCTAGCCAGGTATAAAATTCCAATTGTAAGAAGGTCAGTGTGACTGTATGACTTGTATTTACATTTTACATTAGTAGAGAATCCCCACAGTCTATAAGTAGTGATGTTTTTAAATAAATCAATACTAAAAAGACTATTTTTTTTAAATACTAAAGAATTCAATAGGAAAAATAAATAATTAAATAAATCCTCAAAGCAGTTTACCTATCTTTGTGAAATTAAAATGAGTTTTTACAGGCAAGTGAGCAGTTTCCAGTGTACGTGAGGAGGTCACCACACAGCATTTCTGGTACCAACAGATGACAGACATGATAATGTCTGCTGACAGACATTCCAATAATTAGCTTTTTCTGCATCTTTGCAAAACCATCTTTGTAGATGCATAGCATCTTTTCCTTGCTCTTCTCCTTTTTCCCTCATTAACATTTCAATCAACTGCACTTTTCATTGGAAACCAAACTGAGAATGTGGGGAATTAATATTTTTAATGTGTTTTTAATAGGAAAAAAATGTATTCTGGATGGCTGTAAGCTGTTTATTGCTTTTTGTTGTTATTCCTGTAATTGAAGATGCACAGTGTGGTACAGAGATGTAGGATTTTCTTCTTCTGAAGGGACTATGATTTTGTATTGAGCCTAAGGTAATCTTTAAAAGATCAACACGGAACAACACTGAGAATTCAAGTAGAAGAAACATGCAAACTTGTCTGTGGAAAGAATAAGAGATTATAAAGCCAATGGTCAGGAGTCTGAGTTTTTACGTGAATCCTATGGGTATATTTAAAGAGAGAAAAACAGTCGCCTTCTCATACAAGATAATTTTGATCCTTTTTTGGGGGGGAGGGATATCTCTCTCTCACATAGGATCTATTCCTAGATTAAGCCCTTGAAAAGCACTTCTCAAACACTAATATATTGGGATGTGTTTTTCTGACACGGCTAGGAGTATTGTGACCTGCTCTTGGTGCCATCCGGTGTGCATACATTCTTCTGTTGCACCTGCCACCTTCCAATGCTCAGGCCTGCTTGCTGGTAATTACGGCTAAATGGTCTGATGCCCTCCCATGTGCCAAGGCAGAGATTTCTGGCACCCATTCACCAGAGGGTCACAGCTCCAGTTGCTTAGAGCCGAGAGCCAAAACGGCAAGTTCCAGTGAAGTTTCCATTTTGGCAGATTTCATAAGTAGTCGGTCTCCCAAGCTTTTTTTCTTTTCTTTTCTTTTCTTTTCTTTTCTTTTCTTTTCTTTTCTTTTTTTCTTTTTTTCCCCTGCTCAAGATGAGTTCTGTTAGAGAGATGAAGAAGAGCTCAGACTTGATAGGAGTAAGTGTAAATAAATAAATAAATAAGTGTAAATACATATTATCACATTAGAAGTTATTTCAATTCTTTTTCTTTTTCATGAAAACTCAAAAAGTTAAACTAATATATTCAAATTGACTCAACAGGAGTCTTGGCAAGGTAGGTCAAGGTGGATTTCCTAGCAGAAAATAATTGTTCTGAAATTCTTAGTGGAACAAATCCCCCAGAAAAAATGAATTACAGTGCTTTCCTATTCACATTAGACAACTGAAATACAATGGGGAAGGTACTAAGCCACTTTTATTAGAGATCAGTGGGCCATCTATTAGTTTCACTCCCTACCAATTCAAATGTATCATTCTCAAATAAAAATTTGGATTATTTAAAATAAGTCAGTAATTTAAATCTGCTAACAAAGTGAAATGCAAAATCATGATTTAATCAGTGAATGCGGTTAATGTAACTACATAAACATAAGGTATTTGACAGAACATATAAAAACTGACAAAAGCTGTAGAAAACCTTTTGTTAATTAAATGATTGTAGGGCCGTCGGTCAATTTTAAAATAGTATTAGGAATAGCTAGTTAGAATTCCTTATCTTTGGTAAAAGGTAGCTAACTGAAGGGGTTAAGAATATGGAAGGTACATTAAAACACTAAAATAAATGTCTCTCTGTCTCCCTGTTTGGCTATTTCAGAACCACTACACAAAGAATATGATGACTGGTAAATAAAACAAAGTACAGGGTCCTTAAGGAGCATGTGGAATTCATTGCCACGGGAGGCAGTAAAGTGGTTGTAAGGTGGTTGTATTTAAAAGAGGATTATTTTACAAGCAATAACACTGAGCTAAATTGTATGGAGCAACGGAGTAACATTCTTCACAAGACCCCTGAGGCCGGCTCAGCATTTTCAGTTATGGCAGCTGAGCATTTTCTGCCAGCAGAGAGGAGCCAAAGTGTATGGAGAGATGACACCACAAAAAGCTAACCAAATGGCAAGGAAAAGCCAAGAAGAGTGGAGAAGTTGGAAAACAGTGTAATAAAATTACAGTGTGTCCAAGTTCAGCTGGGCTTTCATCCGTGTGCATCTCCTCTCCCCATGTTTTCTTATTAACTGACTCAGAGCTGCAAAGGCACTTGGCCAATGGGAAATTAAGCACAGGAGTCAAGGTGGAAGCCAGGCTGGCTGCACCTGGACATAGTGACTCAGTTTGGGCCAGGGAATATTTTACTGATACATTATGATATTTTATAAATATTCTTTGTCATTTGCTTTTTTGAATGAACTGACTTTGCTGCAAAAAAGTGAGGTGAACGTGAGCACTTGGGGAACAGGGTGTAGGAGAGCAGCTTGGAGAAGGCATGTACACAGGAGGAGGAAATAATGTAGACACTAACAGGGCACCTAAGGCAGTAAAGCCCACTGCTAAAAGCCTCTTTCAGAAAACGACTTCCTCTCATTGCTGCTCTCTCCTCTGGGAAATGTTTGCCTGCACTTTTCTCAGCAGGTTGCTCTCTGCTTTGTCCTCCCTGCTCCCTCTCTTTTGTGCTTGTGAGCCACAAATCTCTGTTTTGGCCTTTCCTTCAAGTCTCAGGCCCATAGCTTCCTCTTAATAACCTGTTCAGTTACCCAGCTGGCTTCACACACCAAGCAAACACATATAGGTGAGCTGAGAAGCAAAATTTGTCTGAGGAAGGAACCAGACATAATCTTAAATGAAAAATCAAGAAGCTTGAATTCAGCAGGCAGGACCACAGAAAGTCAGAGAAAAGATTTGAAGCGTAGGATGGTGTGGGTGAGGAAGGTGCTTATTAAATGACAAGCAGGCTTTCCGTTGTGTTTTGTTACCAAAACAACTGTAGTGATTTTGACTATAAGTAAGCATGCTTACCCAAGAAAACTAAGTTATGAATTGCTGGCTAAAGAGTTGCAGCTTCTTCCATGTGGCATATTTTAGCACAAGGTTAAGGGGTAAAATCTAATAACCAAACATGTTAACTAGGAATATGTTAATTTGCTTTCATTACAAAAAAAATAGTGTTGCAAACCCTTACCTTTCTGGATATGTCAACACAGGGAAATAAAACTTCAAAATGAAGATCATGGGATCAGCCTAACACTAAATTCTGTTTGAAACAAGAGTAAGCTTTAGAGCCTCACATTGCTTATAAGGAACTTGGGAGATAGCAGGTTAAAAATTCATATGAAGAAAATTGCATATGCCTTATTCCCACTTAAAAAAAACCTGGAGCTATTTTAATGTTTTGGCATATGGAGTTATTGTAGCTTACTGAAAAGAAAAAAAAAAAAAACCACTTAGCCCTGTGTTAGATACCAGATCTCTCTTCCTATTACGTAATGCAGGCAAATATACATACACAGTATAGTTATTTTAAATACAAAGTTTAGCAAGAATTATTGCAGCTTACATGGAAATGGAGAGTTTGAGAAGTTTTATATGTTTCAAAGTTCTGTGACTGATGGAAAAGCTCAATTTACTGTAAGCCTGTTTGCAACTGGGGGGATCTGCAGGAACTGGAAGAGACAGAAAACAGTGAAAATGCAGACTCATAATGAAAAAATATAGGCAAACATTTTGTGATCTTCCGTGGCACTGATGTGTAAGGCTAATAACAGCAGCTTCCCTCTACTCTTTTCCTGTCCTTAACTAAGAACAGATCCAGATGTCGCAAAAACGTCACCACAAGGAAGCAGGAAAAGGAAGGGTGAGTATTGTTGAAGAAAGTGGGATGAGAGTTTGCTGGGTCAAACTGTCGAGCTATGTGGAGGAGTTGGTGAGCTGAGCTCAAGTGGACTGGTGAATATTTGCTCTTGAACCTCTTCTACCATTTCAACGTGTTTCCTTGAAACAGCCAATCTGTCTCCTAACATGAAATACTTCTGAGGGGTTTTACTTTGCAAGGACAATGGCTGAAGTCCCAAGTCAGCTTTTGTTGAGGAAAGCTGTAGAGGACTTCCAGTGCTATATAAGAAATCAAAGCCAGGTTCTGAGAGGGCCTTGCTCAGGTGGGCATGTGAGATATAGCTCTTTCTTAGAAGCCAGACCTCGCTAACCTCAATTCAGACAGTACTAACATCCAGACAGTTTCAGGAGGTTGACATCCATACATTTGCCCCACTGCCAGTGTTTTTTGATTTATTAGGAAGTTTCTTAGAAGTGGACGTGACATGCATTTTGTGGTCTCTCTTAGGAGTTTGGTGACCTCTGGCATTAAACACTGAGGGCAATAGCTCTTATATCAGACTTATTTCCAGATACTGTGAACTACAGCCTGAGATTAATCTTGGTCCTTAAATACAAATCCATCTTTCCCTTTGCATCCAGACACGCCAGGAGTATCATATCTATATATGGCATAAAGCCTATTTTGATGACATTTTGACCATTCTTGCTGGTTCCGGACTGTAATGCTGTAAGAACATGGCTGAAGCCATGGGGTCCCATGGGGTCCCATGCTGTTTCTGGTCCATACATGCCATTGCTATTCCTCTTCTTAGCAAATCTTAAGCACTGCTGCAATTTAAATGCAGATGGTAAAATGAAAATCCTCTTTACTTGAGATGAGTTGATATTATAACACTTCCCATTGTCCCAAGATGTTTCATGCCAGAGGTGAATATCTTAACACATTTAGGGGGTGCTAACATATGGCAGGTTTCACTGTGTTGGGAACAGTGCCCTTGACACTGTTCAAGTGTTCACAAAAAGCAGGCAGGAGCTAAAACCTTCTATCACCCTTCATCCTGAGATTTTTCTCTATGAGTTCTTCAAATCTGTGAGTATCTCTTGTGGTCCAGAAGTTGGATTACTTGCTAAATCCCATGATCCTCTGTCAGTCCTCACTTCATAAAGATCATCTCTTAATTCTACCATGACATGGGTTTGGATATGGTTGTTTCAGGCCTTCAATTTACTCCTTTGTAAGATATCTATAAGCTCTTTTGGGTCATATATTTTTCAATAATATTTTATCTTTTTGTAAAAGGCTCTTTTTTATACAATCTATTTTCCCTACCGATAACAGTGTCTCCTTTCTTGGTTAGCCCCTGGCTGATGTCAGTAGCTTTTTGAGAAATCATGTACACTGGGAGATGAACAAGTAAAGACAAATCAATCCAAGTAAATTAAAAACACAACAGCAGTTGCAGAGCAACACATATCATACAGTCTTGCATAAGAGTGGCTTCAGTTCTTCTTTCAGTGTTTATAATTCACTACACAAAAAAGTCTAGTGGAAAGTATTTCTTTTTAACCATAACAGCTCAGTGGCTGAATTCTGTGCAGAAGAATAAGAAAAGGTTTTTCTCAAATGACATCAACATTCACTATTTGAAGTTATCATCTTTCACTCTGTTCTCATACCACACTGAGTCATGAAAGTTTTTCAGAGAAATGCTGCAGCTGGCTGCAGTTAAAATCAATGCCATGAGTCTAAATGCAGACTTTTTATATTTGATTTTTTTTTCTGTCCCCAAAGTGTATTCTTATTTGTTTTCTCCTTCCTGATCATTTTCTCTTAATCCATACCATTTTCTTTCCTTTTGTTTATTCTCTTTCCCATTGTGCATTCTCTTCTTTCATCTTCTTTCACTGGAAATTTTTTTTTTTTTTTGTATTTTTAGGATACTACATTTCATTTTTTTTTTTTAATTCTTATTTTTTTCCTGACTATTTTCCTGCCTTCTGGTCACGTCCTTTTATGTTGCTCTTTTAGCATAATCTTGTTGATTTTTCTACAAACAGCACACATCTCTATTAGGCATTGTGTTGCTAGATGTACTAGCTCTGCTGTTACTTCAGAATTGATCATGATCTGAGTAATATACTCCATGCTCACCAAAAGTATTTTTTTTTTTTTTTTTTTTTT
>VXAL01017270.1:0-11184 GCA_013399475.1 Chauna torquata
TTATTTATTGTTTTTAATATAAGTGTTTTAAAATGGTTGTACAGGATCCCTAAAGGCAACAGCATCCTTGTGAGTGCTGGAGGCTGTTTTGCCTTTGTCCTTGGCTATTTCTGCACCAAAATTTGGCATTATCACCATCAGGTTCTGTCTGCTTTCAAGAGGTGTGTTATGACTGATGTTAAACTCAGACTAGATAGTAAGGAGGAAATAAGGAGAACAAATAGAGGATAGCAAGAAGAAGCTGTTTCTACGGAGTTGAGACAGTTATGTCACGAAGAAGCGTGGTGAGCAAGAAGCATTTTGTAAGCCAGAAGAGTAGCCATGTGACACACACTGTATTTTTGTGAACGGTCTTTTCAGACTGAAAACAAGCATCAAGGTAAACATTTATACTTCTGTACTTGAACATGCATAATGTTCAATATGTGTTCAAGTGTTTGCAACAAGCAAGTGAGAAAGACTGCGTAAGAGGCAAATAGATTTACTGTCTGGGAGGATTTTCAGGTTATTTATAGTATTTAAAACAGTTTGTCATTTGCAGTGTTTGTTTTATATGCTCATTTAATGTTTAGTAGAAAGTAACATGGTATTTCTTGTGCCTGGAACCTGTTGTTTTCTAGGGCCTTGTATGAAGCAAAACTAATTGTCGAGTGGAGGGGGGGAAATTCTGGCACTAAGCTTCTTTAAAGAGCTGTGCAGAACTGTAGGAAGAGTAGAAGGAGAAATAGCAATGTACAATGATTGCTTCCGTGTGTCCCTACAGTTTGCCTGGAGAAGAGCCTACAGGGTTAAATTGAGTAGCACTTTTACAACAAAACCAAAATCTGTCCTTAAAATCTTTTTTTGCTAATTCTTTAATGACAGCCCCTAAAGTAATTCAGAGCTTTTGTTTTGGCTTGAAAAAAATTGTAATTCGTTAAATTTCCTTGATGATGATACTGGGTTTCAGACACTTAATTTCTTCTCTGACATCTTTTCCTGATTGTTTATGTAGCAAACCTGTGTTTTGTTCTGTTATGCGCTCTTGCTGAAGTTGCACGTCTGGAAGACAGTGTGGTAATTTAACTGTATTAGTACTTTAGTTGTATTTTATTCTGAAATGAGTATAGAGATGCTCTGGAGTTCTTAATTGCTGAGGGGGAGTGCAACCGAATCAATGTGCTGGACGTAACAAGAAAGTAATGCCCTATTTCATGCTGGCAGGAGCGGTGCCTCAACAGTTGTCTTTAACTTGCCTGTTGATCTGAGTGGTGTTATAAACGTTGACCTTTGACTTAAACCTAGAACTAAAAGCTGGCTAATGAAAAAGCTGTCAGAACTGAAAGGTCATGCAAAAGGCAACGAATTTTTTTGACTCCTCAAGAAGGATTTCTCAAAGTAGTCTAATTCCCTGTTGATTTGCCTGATCAGAGCAACATTTCTGTCACCGAACAGTTTCACTTTTATTCATTGTCTAATATATACATGACATACAATTATACGTATGACATCTAGTTATGTCATAAATATAACACTTCTGAGCAGAATATGGCTTATGGAAACAATGAGACCTAAACGAATGGTGGGTTTGATTCCATATGAACTAGGTCAAATTGGGCGAAAAATATTATCATCCTGAATGAATGCAGTACCAGTTGACCTTGGAACCATTATTTTCCGTCCTGTTTCTTAGCAACAGGAAACTTTTCTGCATGATGACTATTTAATATCCTTATCTGTTTTAGGAGCTTTTATACCTAAAGGGGAACAGATGGTCTAAGGAAATTTAGTTTGTAGCAGTAGAGACAGGGAATATCTATAGGTTTTTTCCCCCCCCCCCGATTTTATACGCTATTGTTTTGCAATTACCATTATACAGTATCTTGTTGATGGTCGCTAAGAACTTCTGTTAGGAACAGAGAATAAAAATAGCACTTTTCAGATGCTGCAAGTTTCTTTTTTTCTGTACAATGCAAGGAAGTGGTTATATGTGTGCTCTTACAGTTGTGATTGCATTCCTTATGCAAAGTGCTAGAATATGTGTAATTGTATTCTCTAAGTGTTGAGCTGTGTCTGAGTAAATGAAGAAAGCTTTATCTACAGTATAGTATCTGTGAGTGTTTATTTGGCATCTCTTATTCTTCTTATTCTTCTTATTTCTCCTTTATTATGGATTCCAAAGGTTCTTTATATTTCAGCAAGAATAATCTCTTTGAAAGGTTATTTTTATGTGACTTGGTGTTCATGGAAAATGTAAGTTGTTAAGCATTCTGAAATGTGGAGCTCTGAAATGCTATGTCATGACTATTTTACTATGGGCCTAATGAAGAATTAAAAATTGCTTATTTTTTTTGGTGGCATGAACATCATTACTTCCAAAGAAGCAGGCTGAATCTTTGTGGAGATGGGATGATCTTCATCTTTTCCTATGTGAATTTAAAATAAAATTGCAGCGATCTGCAAGGGAGGCAGTAAGAAGACCTGTTCTTTTCTTTCTCAGAGTGCTGTGTAGTGTGTTTCCTTCCTAGCTCCTGAAGTTCTTTGTGCAAAGAAAGTTACCTCCCCACAATCACTTTGTTGCTGTCTTAAGAAACATCCTGTAATGATGCTTCTAATACCTGACAACAAAGTAATTTGGTTTTCTGTGATTGCTGATTTATCATGGAGACGGCTCTTTCCGTGTAAGGCCTGATTAGCAGGTACATGATATCAATTTGGTGAAAAATGCTGCCGTAAGGGGTGTGTGTGTGTATAAACAAATGACATATTCAACACTATAGCATGGGTCTTTTTAGTGAGTCATCTGAAGTAATTTTTGTCTACATATTGGCCTATGTCATGCTTTGTTTACTATATGCAATTATCAAAGTTTGAAGAACTGTGGGAGCTTGTTTTTGATATCTAGGAGACCTGTTGCCTGGCCTGCTCCTGAGGTTTCATTGTTTATCCAGAGTGCAATGTTCTCTGTAGCCTTTTAGAGCTCTTTTAGCTGCATACCATGATACGAAGCTGTGTCCCACAGTGGGGCCTCCTTGCCAGCTTTTGTCCCTGTTGTTGTATTTGTATGTTGTTTGCAACCTTATTTTAGGAGCGAGCATAGAAATCCTTGTAACTTTTGTTTGGTGCAAGAAAAGATGTCATCTTTGTTTAGTTCCATTGAAGTAAAATCCTTCTAATTTATTAGGTTTTTACATGACATATTTTCAAATGAAACTGAAATGTGGAACTTTATCTTTTTTTTTTTTTTTTTTTCATCTCCAGAGAGGAGCTCTTCCATTTTGTTGTGCCTCTCTTTCTTGAGTTTTAATTAATTTGTGGAGCTGAATGAAGTCTCAGATTTGGCATGGGAATGTCATGTGTCTCCCAGTGAATACTTCCAAGCATTGAATCTGTTCTAAGGGATGGAGTGTCTGATCCAGAGAAAAATGAGACACATTTTGAGAAATTGTTAAGGTGGCTACAGAACTTCTCCTAAGAGAAGCAGGAAAGAATGTGAGAAAAGGTGAAAGTGGGAAACATTTTGTTTTCATTTTCTTCTTTCTGTCACCTTTCCTGTTGTCTTTTCCTGTCATTCCTCTTTAAAGATAAGAGAGCATGGCTTTTAATAGGTGCTTAATCTAATGTTAAAAATGAAGCATAAGCTTTGGTTCTTGAAATCCGTGATGGGGAGGGGCCACATGTGGCTGCCTGAATAAGTGAATTGACTAGTACATAATCATGCTTTTCTGCATTTTTGTCTTTCTGAGAGATGGCTGATTCATAAAAGGAAAGGTAGTGAATCTCTAGACTATGTTATTAAATATGGTTATTTAATACAGAAATGATAACCTTCCATTAACAAATGGTTGTGTGGTTTGTTTTTTTTTTTTTTGTATGAGTGGAAAGATCAGTCTAAGAAGGAAGAACTCTTCAGTCTTAAAGGAGCATTGTCACAAAGCACTTAAGTGAACTTTTAAGGGGCTGGAGAGGTTTGGGGGAGAAGAAAAGATTCCCCTAACATTTTTGCTGGCTCACAAGTCTTCATGAATGCTTTAATGTGTGGTACTCAGCAGATCTGGATAGCACAAAGGGCAGAGCATGTCTGCTCATCTGTCATGTTGCCATTCACTAATGTGTCAATATTGTTTAACTGGATTGCAGTAGTTACTGAAGGAGTTCAGCGTTCTGAGTTCAGCGCCTTTATTAGGTGAGAATTTACTATGACCTCTATGAGCATTGTTAGACTTGATTTCATTAGTGGTCAGTTCTATAATTATATTTTTCAAAAACTGACTTGTTGTTGGGACAAGTGGTGCTTTTTAGAGTAAAGCAGCAAGTTTGAGCTATTTTTGAAAAACAATATGCTTGACAAAAGGTGTGAGTGTTGAGAAGGTACTTAAGTTCTGGAGTGTGTAGGAGAACAAACCCTGATCACTTAACTGTTCTGAACAGAGTATATTACTTACTGTTGTATCAGATAGTAATCATGTGTCCCTTTCTAAGGCACAGTGTTCTCTTTTCACAATTCCAAGTGATGTACATGCTTTCACCTTTGGCTCACTAAACTTCAGTTCCCTGTTCCTTTCTGTTCCTATTCCTTCTGGTCTGGATGAGTGAAAACAAAAGAAAGAGGACCAAAAAAACCTTATTTCAAGTTCTGTTCTTTAGTATTACAATAAATTCTACATTAAGAGAGATCAGCTTCATTGGTTTGACAGTTTAATCTAGATCAGCATATAATCTCAAATTAACCTTATCAAAACGCTAAAGAAAGGGAGAACATGGATTGATAGTACTGTAGTATCTGGAGTACATTCATTTTCTTCTTGTGCGTTATATACCTCTTAATTTTAATTCGTTAGGTAGCCCTTTCTTACTTTGCTTATTTTAGGTTTCTTACTCAGGAGTATAACCTACTCCCACTGTTTTCTATAAATATAACCTGATGGCATCACAGTTCGCTTCTTAATTTGAAAAGTTGAACACTGTATGTAATGCATTGTAATATAACACATCTATCACATTCTTTCACTAGCATACGTCAGCATCTGTTGATTGGTTCTCAGTAGACATCATTGTAATGGAATTTAGGTTTCTTAGTTCATGGTTCATCATTCTGCATCAGATGGACAAGGCTTACTTTGGTCTTGGTGAGCTTTTTGTCCAGGAAGAGAAATATATGTAGAAATATATAGAAATATAATACTAGTGATTAACAACAACAATAATGAAAAAAGATGTATTTCATTGATGCATATGTGTTTTTGGTGAATTCAGGTTGGAGACATATTTGGGTATGTTCTACAATATTTGAACTCTATGTATGCAGGTGTTGTTTTACCAAGCTACTTGTTATACAAGTAGTATATATAAATCTAATTCCAGATTTCTTTTCATTCTTATATCACTATGTTATTTGAAGATAGTAGAGAAAAAAGTTAATGTAGCCTTTTCTCTTATAAACGTTTATGATTTTTTCTTTTCATTCTCAAATTTGCAAATCATGAGTTCTTTGCGTGTATATAAACATCTGAGGGGAGGGTGTCGAGAGGATGGAGCTGGTCTCCTTTCAGTTGTGCCCAGCGACAGGATGAGAGGCAGTGGGCACAAAGTGAAACACAGGAGGTTCCGGCTCAACATGAGGGGGCACTTCTTTACTGTGAGGGTGACAGAGCACTGGAACAGGTTGCCCAGAGAGGCTGTGGAGTCTCCTTCTCTGGAGGTATTCAAAGCCCGCCTGGATGCCGTCCTGCGCAACGTGCTCTAGGTGATCCTGCTCGGCAGAGGGGTTGGACTAGATGATCTTCAGAGGTCCCCTCCAACCCTGCCCATTCTGTGATTCTGTACTTGTGCCTTATGGTCTTGCATGGTTAAATAACAATTTAGGTAATACAAAACAAATTTCCAGGGGAAATTTGGGAATATTTGTAGTTTGTCTATAAAGTTAGATGTGGCAACATAAACCTGCAAACATTTGCTTTTGTTCAGATGTCTATGAGCAGGCCATTGGGTATGGATAAGCAGTATTTTCCTGCTATAAAATTTGATTGTAGTGTTAACAGTATGTGATGGTCTGTTGGAACAAAGTTTTATAATCCAAAAGCCCCAAAAAGCAGGTCTGGGGAAGTAAGTTTACATGTGTTTTCCATTGTTACCTATACTTTCAAACCTTCTCTATTTCACAAATGTAAATGCAACATGTCCATGAGGCTTTGTAAAATAAAGATGCTTTTTAAAGTTTTTCCTGGTCTTCACACATCCTATTCTAGGTCTGAGAAAATTGTCTGAGGCATTTGTAGCAGCGCATTAGAGTTTTTAGAACAAATGCAAAAACCCTTACCCCCACCCATGTTTTCCTCCCTGCATAAGATAAGTTGTCACTTATTAAGAATATGTATTTTCTTAATAAGAAAAAGGAAAAACAAACAAAAAAACTCAACGCCAAACAAATAAATAAAATCCTCAAACCCAAATCATCAAACCTTCTGATTTGCCCTATTGGCTTATTCTTTAATTATCTTCATTTTTTTTCCTCCTTGGGAGGATGGCAAATCCAGTGCCTCTGGCAACTTTTTTTTTTTGTTCGGCTGTCATATTACAACAGTTGCTCAGCTATCTTCTGTGAACACCCCCAACAATTTAAAATTTTTAAATATGTCAGAATTCACACAGGCCCACACAGAAACTTAGAGTATAGTGTGTCATCTAATCATTTGTCTCAGTTTTGCTCCAACTTCCTTGAGATTGTTCGCATCTCTTTCACTTTTCATTAAGTATTGATGGCAGGGATAATAAGATAAATGTATAGATTCTTGACTGTGATAGCAGTTGATCTGTGGCCCTCCTGGGATAGTGACCAGTACAGAATTTGTCATATTTTTCACATGAAAAAACTTGAGAAAGTTTGGGCTCAAAATTTTTGTAATGACTGCCTTCTTCCTCACAGAATTATGACTTGCTTTTTGAAGCCTATGGAATATGCGAGAAACATATTAAGAAATATCATAGAACAATTCCAGTGGAAGGGCACCTGTGGTGGGTTGACCTCAGCCAACAGCCAAATATGAGCCCAGCGTCTTGCTCACTTCCGTCTCCCATGGGATGAAGAGAAAATAGAAGGAAGGTAAGAACACTCATGGATTGAGACAGTGACAGTTTAATAGGGAAAAGCAGAAGCCTCATGCTCAAGCAAAGCAAAAAGAGAAATTCATTCACTACTTCCCAAAGGCAGACCAATGTCTAGCTGCTTCTGGAAAGCAGGGCCACGGCATGTGTAGTGGTTGCTTGGGAGGAGGAACACCATCACCACAAATGTCCCCCTCCTTCCTTCTCCTTCTCTTGAGCTTTCATTGCTGAGCAGGATCTCATGTGGTCAGTAGGGGTCAGCTGTCCTGGTTGTGCCCCCTCCCAGCCTCTTGCCCACCCTGTCCCACTGGCTAGATGCTGTGCCAGCACTGTTCAGCAATAGCCAAAACACAGGCTATCAGTGCTGTTTTGGTCACAGACACAGCACCAGAAGGGCTGCTGTGAAGCAAGTTAAATCCATCCCGGTCAGGCCGATTACAGTCTCCAGCCAGTGCAATTCCATACCATTTCTGTACTATCTGGAATTGATCTGGTCCAACCACCAGCCCTGAGCGGGGCCAAAGATATATTGGCTCTTCTGGGCCATATCCACTTGTTGTGAATATTTTCAAGGGTAAAGATTCTCCCATCTCTGAGGGCAACCTGTTCCTGTTCTTGATAACCCTTACTATGGAGTTTTTTTCTTTATCTATTCTGAATTTCCTTTGCTGCAGTTTACATCCGTTGTCTTTCTTCCTTTTGCTGTGCATTTCCCAGCAAGTCTAGCTTTGCTTTTAGATAGTTGAATATAGCAATATGATCTTCCCATAGCTTTAGAGGCTGAACAGACGCAATTCTCTCAGCCTCTCCTTATACATCCTATGTACACCAGCCCCAAACCATCTCGTTGGCTCTGCACTGTAGCAGTATGTCTTAGTACTGGGGGAGCAAAAAATGGATTACAGTCTGGTATGCCCTTAGCATTCAGTTCTGCAGGGGTGTGTTTTTGATACATGTTGGAATTGTCCATCAGACCCTGCATGTCCTTTTGTGCAGAGCTAGTTTGTGATCAGTCGGCCCACACACGGGACTATTGCGTGGGGCTGTTCTTTCCCATTTACAGTATTTTGCATTCATCTTTTGCTGATTTTCATGAGGCTTCTGTCAGCCTGTTTCTCCAGCCAGCTGAGATCCCTCTGACGCAGAGCCATGTCCTTTAGGGTGTGAGTCCCTCCCATCAATCACCAGCAAACTGGCTGAGGTGCATTCATCCCATCATCCAGGTCGCTAATAAAGATGTTAAATACGAGTGTTTTAATGATACTGCTCATCCTGTGCTCTTAGGGACAACGAGTTGAAGGGGCTGTGGAGAAAGTGACTGTTGAGGTTTGCAAACTGTAATTTGTATTGCTGCTTGAATGCAGTCTGTTACAAAACAAATGGTGACTTAAAGGTTTAGATGTCATTTGGGTTCCATTTGCAATCAAATGGTTAAAATAAATCTGCATTACTCGTTCTTTTGGGAGGTGTTTAATGCCTGGGGAAAGGGCAAAGTAACTGTAATGTGGGTACTAGCGAGAGGAGGAAGGGGCCTGCAAAAGTCTGACAGCAATGGAACATTTCCCTGGGATAAGTGAGTATTCTGGTTGTGGATGTACTCCTCACTTGTTACCTGAGCTTTAGCAAATCTCTGTGATAATATTATTTCTGTTGCATTTACTTCATGTATTTTGCCCAACTTCAATATAAGAATTTTGGTAAAATACCTCAGCTCAAACTGAAAAAATTCAACTTATACCTAGATAAGTTAGCCAAAGATAACAGAAGTTTCTGAAGGTAGAATGAATTAAGGAGAGGGTTGGAATTTTGCTTCTTCATAGTTTTGTATTTCCTATGTCCGGTTTCTCTGCTGTCACTTTGATAAATAATCTTTAAAGCAAGATAGAGCTTAATAAATACTAGGTTGTAAAGTGTAATATTTTTTAAATAATATGTTCTGGCTGTGCTTAGAGTTGTATTCCTGAAAATCACATAACTCTTAAAGGATTTCAGATTTGGGCACTCAAAATCATCCGCCAGCCGAAAGATACAGCGTGAGTGGTGGATCATCTTTCAAATATGAACTTACTGATGTCAGAGATACCATATTTAAGCACATGGAATATAAAAATAGGTGCTTTTTTTTCACCTGTACTTGGCACAGTTTAGCTTGTGGCTAAAGCAGTTTGTTTAGGGCTCCAAGCTATTGTTAGAGATGAAGTTGCAGGTGTGGAGTTATTACTGTGATTACCGTTACCATTTAATACAGAGAAAAATACTGGGAACAAATTCCTGAATTTATTGAAATCAGTAAGAGTTATAGATCAGGATGAAAGTACTGTAACAATCACTGTGTAAATGAAAGAAAAAAGTTATTTAACACTTAAAATTTTGACAGAAGTTATTGCAGTGCACACAGTAACTAAGACATGTTCTTTTCAAAGACTGTAGTCTGTTAGGAGGCTACCTTTCTCCTAGTGAGGTGACTGCAGAGTTGCTATATGGTCGAGTTAGAAAGTTTGGTAAGAATGAGTAAACCCGGTCATGCCCTAAAGCCTGCTTGGTTATATCTGTATTGGTGTGTTTTTATATGTACTGTTTATGCTGTATCTACAATACAAGAGTGTAATTTCATCTCCAGGGTAAGAAAGACTGACAAAAGTAGTCCTTCAGTGAATTAATTAATTTGTGACAATTACACTGACAGGAAGTTTAAATAGTTACTCATTTTCCTTGTCCAATTGTGCTTCAATATCCTACAATACTTTCTAATTTTTTGAGGGCTTTGTTCTATTTTCAAAAGCCTTTATTGAAGCAAAGGTTCTGTGTATTGAAGGTAGGGGAGTTTTCCTCATTCCCAATAGAATATAACAGTAGAGTAGGATAAAACAGTTAAAATAAAACATCTACAAAATTTAATTTCCTCAGTGTTGCATCAAATTTGTTTTAATCACTGGCAAAATCAGCTAAGCTTTGATTATGCCATTTTAAGCATGTTTTGTTTTGTTTTGTATGCCATTTTTTCTTTTTTGCTTATCTTTATATCTAGAACAAAGAAACTAGTTTGCAATGTTTTCTTAATTTCATTGGCATTCTTATTAAACCCTGTGTTTATTAGTACTTTTCCTCCTATAAGCTTGATGTGGCTTATCGAACACTTTGCAGTAGTTTTGGATGAGTTTGATGACTTAGATGGTCTTTGAAAGAACAAGTTTAACAAATGATTTAATAAGCAGAGAAGTGCCATTTCTTTATGCAGAGAATTTTATTAGTGTATCTTACAAAAAGAAATATATAAATGATGAAGTGTTGAAATAACAGTTCACAAAGCAGAGAAATCTTTTAGTAGTTCAAAAAGAGTTTTTCAGTGGTTTTGCTGTGCTCTCAGCTGCTTGGAGCACCTAAATAAAGGCACGGAGAGAAATTTTCAGAAGTTCCAAAGTTACTTAAAAGCATGCAGCCAGTTGAAAATTGACAGGCTTTCTTTTCCTAAATCAAAATAATTTTGATGTTCGTTTGGGTTGTATGCCTAAGAAATAGCTGAAAATTCTGCAGTGACTTGGTTAGTATAACTACTACATAATGAGTGGAATTCATGAGCAGAATGAATATTGGTAGAGTATTTAATAAAGTTCATAAGTATTTGTGCAGGACAGGGAATACTGATTGTAAAGCATCAGAAAGATTTTTTTTTTTGTCCACTGTTGTATTGGGTTTACGTGGTAAAGGTTTGGTAGCAGGGGGTCCACAGGGGTGGCTTCTGTGAGAAGATTCCAGAAGCTGCCCCATGTCAGATCAGAGCCAGCTCCAGCCGGCTCCAAAAGGGACGCACCGCTGGCCAGACCTGAACCAATGAGCGATGTTGTTTGCACCTCTGTGAGAGCAGATTTAAGAAGGGGAAAAAACTGCTGTGCAACAGCAGCTGGGAGTGAGAGGAGTGAGGAACAGTCCTGCAGACACCAAGGTCAGTGAAGAAGGAGGGGGAGGAGGTGCTCCAGGCGCCGGAGCAGAAGTTCCCCTGCGGCCCATGGTGAGGCCCATGGTGGAGCAGGCTGTCCCCCTGCAGCCCATGGGGTACCACATGGAGCAGATCTCCACGCTGCAGCCCGTGGAGGAGCCCAC
>VXAL01017270.1:11229-30240 GCA_013399475.1 Chauna torquata
GCAGGACCCATTCGGGAAGGACGGCATCCCGTGGGAGGGACCCCACGTTGGAGCAGGGGCAGAGAGCGACCACGAAGGAGCGGCAGAGATGAAGCGATATGGACTGACCGCAGCCCCCATTCCCCGTTCCCCTGCGCTGCTCGGGGGGAGGAGGTAGAAGAGGGTTCATGGGGGGAAGGTGTTTTTAGTTTGCTTTTAGTTTCTCACTGCTCTAGTTTGCTAGTTATAGTAATAAATTATACTAATCTCCCTATGTTGAGTCTGTTTTGCCCGTGACGATAATTAGTGAGTAACTTTCTTGTCCTTATCTCAACCCTTAAGCCCTTGTCCATCACATTTTCTCCCCCTGTTTCTTTGAGGAGGGGGAGTGAGCGAGCGGTTGTGGTGGAGGTCGCCTGTGTAGCTGGGTAAAACCACCACAACTGTCTTGTCTGTAAATACCTCAGTGTTTCACTATTCACTGTTATTTGTACTTTAAGGGGTATCTGATAAATACAGTGCTGCTGTTTTCAACTAACTTGTGTATTTGCACTCTGAAACACAACACTTATTTTTTTTGTGTTACACAGCTGTAATATGTAAGACTGTCTGTCCCCAGATGTATTTTGTTTTCCTTCCTAATGGTTTCATCTCGCAACATGGTCATAATTGGCCTAATGAATTCTTTCATTGCTGTCATAGCACAAATGGTGGGATGAGCATATGCCAGCTTTGACATCACCCAGCTTGTACACAGGGTTTGGGAACATTGCTGTTACAGCTCTTGATTGCTACGACACTCCATTGGAAGGTTGAGAACTTTTTTTCTCCACCATATTTCTAAACTAGAAACGTCTTGTAATAAATAATGTTTCTTGTTAAGTCACAGCAATTGTATTAAGTTGCCATATATACAGGCAGTTCACTTAAGTTATCATTTGATTTCTTGTTGGGCAGTGAATGCTGTAATCGTATTTTGGAAGCTTACGAAGTGGTGTGAAATTTTCACACTTCTCTTGTAGATGCTTGCTCAATTACAGAGGAAATCTCTTCTTGGTCCATCTGCTGAATCTGTGAATCTAGAATTTAGTGGAAATCCAGGTAACAAATAAGGGTAACATGTGTTTTTGTTTATCTATGTATAGATTTCTACTTGACTTTGACTCAAAGTACTAGCAGCTTTTCCAAAATCTTTCGAAGAGTGAAGTAAATCTTGATTTCTAGAAGCATGCTACGTACATCTTCGGTTGCTGCCCCCTATTGCCCTTGTACTCCCTTTATACAGAAATGGCCGGGGGGGTGGGGGTGGGGGGGCAGAACTAAAACCCCAGGCAAGTAAGAACAAAAAAACGAAACCTCCAAAAGAAGCCTGTCAAGGTCTAATCTTTTTTTTTTTATCTACCTTCTTCTCCTCTGCTTATTTCTTCTATGCCATGTTTTCAGCAGTGAAAACTATTGCACTTCATATTTTTCTTTCCTTTCAGTCTTCACTGCCTGCCTTGCAGTCTGTAGAGTGACACAGCCGAAGCCTGTTTCCCTGCAGTGTTTTTTCCCGGACAATTTATTGGCTATCCACTAAAGGTTTTAGACGTTCTTTCACTTTCTCCTTTGTTTGTTCCTCAGAATTAATTTTGAGTGGTCTTTTCCATTTAAAAGTTAGTTTGTGTCCTTAGTTAAGAGTCATAAGTCTTCTTCTCTGTAAATCTACCAAAATGTTTTTCCTGTGTGGAGATTCAATTTTTTAGGTTAATATATTGGAGGAATTTTCCACACAGAATTATTTTCTCATTTGTCCTTTGTCTATTGAGAGACATTGTAGTGACTCCCTTTGCACTTCCTAGCTCTGCAAGCACTCGTGCCAATGCCTGCTGTAATTTTCTGTGAATATTACAATTTGAATATGCAGAGTTGTCAAACATTTGACTAATCTTCTGCAACATATTTCTGTTATGTTTTGGCATTCAGATAGGCTTTTTCGTATGCGTATAATGTGATAAAGCGAAGTCCACAGTACTGCTAATTTATAGCAACCTAGTTTTTGGGATAGTCTGGATTTTCTGATTATACACCTCATAACAGTTGTCTGATGGGAGGATGTGAAGGCTTAACTCGCAAGCATAGGTGGGCCTTCAGAGGAGATGCTTTGCTACTCTATGTATTGACCTTTAAACAGAGAGGCCTCCAGGACACACACTTGGAACTGAACAAAAGGATTATGCTTTTTGTTAATGTATAATTGAAGATGTGTGAAACGGAAAATTTTTGATCTGGTATTTATGGAACTAGTGTATTTGCTTTTTTGGGGGGGGGCGGGGGTGAATGAAAATTGATCCGTGCATTTGAATCCATTTTTGATCTGTGCACATGGTTGGACTTGATGATCTTGAAGGTCTTCCAACCCAGATGAATCTGTGATTTGATTTTTTTTTTTCACTGTGCCTATATTTTTGTTTAGTTCTAGGAGTGAATTGTATTTTTACGGTGTTGCAGTGTAGTTTCTGATTAGATAACAGACTGCTTTTTGGCTTTGGTTAAAAGGTGTTTAAGATGCCATTCTGGGCTATGTACTTGTAAAGCGTGTAACAGACAAATAATCTAGCTTGCGTTTCTTTCCCTGTCTTTATTGAATGAGTTCTTCCCTTTTAATGTTTCTTTTTAGTCACAGCCAACTTTAACTTGCTCATGTGATTTCAAAATAATATTGGGAAAGTGATCTTTAATGTTACTCTAAGCTGTTCAGAATCTGTTGATAGTGATACTACGGTGAGAGTCAGGTGAGTTTTCTGCCTTCCTTCACTTAATGATATGGAGCAGAAAATTATGTCTGAGCAGAAAAAAATTTAGCTGTATTCTGGAGAAAAAAAAGTTCACTTTTGACTCTATACCATGCTATATGACTGTTGCCCTTTTAGCCCTGTTTCTGTAAAGCTTTCTGGTAAATAGGATGTTGTTTTTGCCTTATGGAAACAAAATGTCTCTGCATAAACAGCTATAGAGTGCTTCATTTGTGCACCATATGATCATCTCTTCTGGAGTTTGTGAAATGCAACCTGTTGTAAAATATTTTAGTTATAGTTGATCCTTTATATACTGTCTGAGGAAGACAAAACCTCTTTAATTGTCATTTTTTTTTTCTGATGTTGCTACAAATTGACTTAAGATCATTAAAAAAAAACAAGGTGTTTTTTTTTCCCTTCCTTTCTCCTCCCTTGTTTCCTTGCCTCTCCCAGCTTAACTTTCAGTGTTTAAATCCACAATGATAAAGACAATAATTGGGAGGGTGGTGGGGGAGGAGAGTCATCAGATCATGACAAGGATGTGCCAGTAACAGGAAGTTATGTGCCGTTTTCTAAAGTTTCCTAAGTATTGAATGTGAGGTGTATTTATCTATTTCTACTGGCTTGAAAACTGTACTTCTAAGTTACCAAGTCTCAAATTTACATGGAAATAATCCTGCAGGTTGTTTACTTCGAAACATGTTGCCTGAATCTTAGTCGCATTTAACCAAAAAAGAACCCCCACTAATCTCTTTGATTACTTTGTTATTGAAAGGAGGCTTACAGTTGAGGAAGATGAAGTAGGCAGTGCTTTCTGCCAAAGAGTAATTTTATGTTTTCTCTTATAGACAGTGATTCCCCTAGAGTTTAGACAGGCTCTTTAAAACTGTTCTGTGGATAGAGCAAACTGAGGAGATGAAATAAAGCATTCTTACCCTTTGATATAATCTAAAAAGAAAGTCTCTGCTGGCAATATATCTCATACAAAAATCAATGCATAGAGTTGTGGAAGAATAAATTGGTGTCTGATTACCTTATGCTACAGATGGAGAACACAAAGAGCTTGTGCTTTTAGTTCACCTTGTGCTTCAGTACTGCAAAGCTGCAGTACTTTTTATCAGTACTTGATAGTTCAGAGCAGAAAAATATTCTCATGGTATAATGACTTCTTGTTACCTATTAGTTCAGGTTGTGAAACTTTCGGAGGTTTTCAGAGGCCAGGGAAACATTGCTTTTAAGGTTTTCATTGTGCTGGCTAAATACTATTTGTCAGTAATCCATGTTTAGCATTTTTAGTGTATTTATACTGTTCCAATTTATTTTGTTTGTTTAGTTGTATTGTTTCCCACAAAGAAACTTCTAGTTTCCTTGTTGAAGGAGTGGATAATATATAGACAATATCTAAAGCTCTGGAAGCTGCTGAAAAGACCTACAGAGGAGAAGTCAAAAACTATAGCCCAGGAGTTTTTCCAGTATGGAAGTGGTTGATACAAGACGGAGTTCCATTAGTTTTTTTCCAGTGAAGTCTGTGACTTGGTATCTCTGAAATGCTGATGTAGGTTAAAGAGATTAACAATTGATTTCTAAAAATTGTGGAGAAAATAAAGATTAGGGCCTTTAGGAGTATTTGTAAATTAAATTTCAATTTGGTGAATATGTTTCAAGATAATTGGTAAAGCAGTGCTTGTTTATAAAACTTTTTAAGTGTTGGTGGGTTAGGAGAAAATTCAGATATCCACCTTAGGTATGTAATTTAGAAGGTGTCTCTCCACAGGCTTTTTATATTACTGGGCAGTCTCCTTCAAAAACCGGTTTGGAATGGGAACTTAGGCCTAAACCATTCGGTGGAGAGCCTGTCTTTCACTTCTCATAATATATAGGTGAGTTATTTCTGGCTCATTTCTGCATCAGTATGAGGAAGATCTTGTATCTGATTCCCCTCAAGCAGGGGGAAGTGGAAGAGAGGCAAAAGCCCTACAAACACCTTGTATGTTGGTGGTGAGGTGGGTAGCATGGACCACCACAGATGATTTCCTAGCCTAACGTAGGTTAGGGGGGACCTCTGGAGGTCCTCCAGTTCGGGCTGGTGCTCGGCGTGGGCTTGGCCAGAGGAGGTGCCCTGAGTGCATGTCCTTCTTGGGGGGACATTTTGCCCCTCCCTGGGCAGCTTCTTCAAGGGACTCTCAACTCGCTGGGTAGTAGTGGTCTGACAATAGTCAGATCTGCAACAAAAGGCAATGTCACTTGCTTCATTATTTTCAGCCTCGAAGGTCTACTCAAATTAAAAGTTGTTTTACTTCCATTCTGGTAGCTATCACATAAGCTTTCTGGAGCAAGACGTAGCAATTACATGGAAGAGTAACATTATCATTGAGGTTTCTCTGGGCACAATGAACTAGCTGTTATGCTTTGTTGCTTTCATTATTGTGTTTTCTTCTATACTTTCTGGTCAGCATTCTTAGCCTGGGCTGATGTTGCTTGCCCTATTCCCAATTATTTTCAGTAGTTAAACTACTGACTGGAAAGGTTCCTGTCTCCATACAGCTGCCTTATTCTGCCTTCATTGATTCATATAAGCTCAGGTATTAAATACAGTCGTGGTTAATGCGTTGATTACTCCAGACTTCTTGTCATGATAAATAAAATAGTTTAGAACTTGCTGTCAGGCAGCCTCTGTTATGCAACAGGTCTGATAAATAAAGTTATTGAGCACTGAGCTGCTGTGTGCACCTGCTGGTAAGCCAGTGTTCTTGCTGTGTTCGACAATGAAGGAGAAAAATCTTCATGTCTTTGCAGAGAGCACCTAAAGCACAGCTGTGCACAGAGGTAGAACTTCATACAGCATGCCAACCAACAGTGGAGCACTTCAGAGGCCCAGCAGCTCTAAATGGGCTGGAGACTCCACGAGACCAGGGTAATGCTTATTTCAACTCAGATGTTTTAAACTGACTTACGTAGCATTTCTGTTCATTTGAGAGACGTTAGTGTCTGTCTCCATTTACCTGAAGGGTAATAAATTCTCTAGGACAGTAAATCATAAGTGTTTCAAGATGTTGTGTAATGGTAATGGAGGCAAAAAGTTGTATTTTATTGTGCATGAAGAACTGTTGGAATTACTGAGCTACATCTCTTACCACAGTTTTTGTCTGGTTTCCTGGAATCCGTCGTAGATAGTTCCAAATGTGTGAGAGTTAATCAGCTCTCAGTGGGATTCTCACAGTCTAATTGTGGGATGTTTTGTATTAATAAACTGGTTTGTAGGTGCTTGTAGTCTTGACTGCTCTGTCATCCCTATTATTTCTCTCTGCAACATTTCTCAGGTGAGATGGATTCTGTAGCTACTTCCATGTTCAGCTGCCAAAACTCTTTCCTGCCTTGTCTCCCACTCTGTTCTTTCACAGGCATTGTTATTGCAACAAAATGTCACAAATGCTCTATAGCGGTCAGCAGGGAAAATAAAGTTTTTATGGAAAATTTCAGTGGCTTCTCAGAGGCTTCAGATTTTTTTGTGTTTGTATAATCAGAGTTAGACACTATTCCTAGGAACTGTAAATGCTCATTTTTGGAAGGGAACACTAGTGTTATCAAACACAAATTCTTTAGTGTTGTGGAATTTTGACTTATTTTGTAATTTGGATTAATTGCCCAGTGAAACAGCTGAAACTAATGGTAATGTACTGCTCTTTATGAAGTTCCTCATAATAGTCCAGTTTGCCATTAAAATAGGAATGTTACAAATGGGGAGAAACCCCACAAATTTAAAATTAATTAAAGATTGGAATGACTTTTTTCACTCAAAGTGTTCCAATAATTTGGTAGTGCTTTATTCCAAATGCCAGTAATTTGCTTCAGAATCACATGAGAAGCAGATTCTGGGGAGTGTGGTTTTTCGAGGCACTGATTGTGAGGTGTGTAAATGAAGTCAACCTGCTGGCTGACTCCCTGGTCTGTAACTGTGGAAGGAGGCAGCCACAGGAAGCCTTGGAAGCCTCCTTTTGAACTACACTTTAGGGATGATGTGGAGAGAGAAAATGTAGTACAATTATACCACAGAAATGTAAGTGTTAGCTCCTTGGACTGGGTATGGAAAGTGGATACAAGGCAAGGCAAATAAAAATTTCTAAAGTATAGATGATGAAGTAGCTGAAGGGAAGAGATTTCACAGTTTTGGTTTAACTAGAGGAAAAAAAAAAACCAGGAGGAAAATGTAGTTTTCAAGACAACCTGACAAAGGGACGAGTGTTTTAGCAGCAAAAGTGGCAGAGGAGGATAGACTTAAAAGAAGGAAGTGGTGGGTTTTAGTGAAAGAGTATACGCAGAGGAAGAAAGAAAGGTGATGAAAGCTGAGACAAAGCCTGAGAATTTGGGTAGTGCTGTCAGGAAAGATGTTGGGGTTGTCTACTGAGAATGTGTGGATGGAGTTATTTAAGAACTCAAATACTACACAATTAGACAGCAGAGAGAAATCCCTGGTTTTTATTTTTGGCATTATTACCTGTGGGGAAAACTGCTGAAAAGTTCATGCTGTGCATTCTCAAGATGAATTGTGGTGCAGAAAGACGCTGGTAAAAGTTGCTCAAGCTTCTGATTCACTGGAGTATAACTGAGCATAGATGCTCTTGTGAACTTTTTTTCAGAACATTCAGTCAGTGGGGGAATTGGTTCTGGTACCATTTTAACTGCAAGTGCTAAAAATATTAACTCTACTGCTATGCAGTTCCGTAGCTAGTATCCAAATAATAATGACGTCGGACTTAAAACCAAGATGAGTATGGTTTGTGTACAACACAGGAAGCAGTGGAGAGACGTGAAGCTGCGGGGCTGCCTGGTTCTGGTGTGATTGCCAGATGAAGCTCCTTATATACAAGAGTATTTCCACTCCTTGTATATGCCTTTTCTTTGTAGCTTGTTTCACGTGACTGTTATGCATGAATATTTTAGCTCCACGTTGTTCTTTATGGAATTAAATGGAAGTTTACAGTTTGAAAGAAAAAAATGCATTAATCACTTTGCAGTCGGCTTTGCTCCCCCTTTTACTAAAATCATATAAAACCCAATTAGTTTTTCTAAGTGTTATGAGTATTTCTAAGCTAGATACTTAGTTGCCACTGTTCTTAAAATTCTGAGACTAAACTCTGTCACCTATTTAAAAACAGATACAGAAACCAGAGAGGTCTCCACATCAGAAAACTGACAAGCAAAAAAAGCTACAACAAAATTCAATCAGGTAAAATGTTTTATGAATGTTATGAAAAGGAAAAAATGCTAGTTTTCAGAGAAAACTATATCCTTCTAAATGTAAGGATGATAGGCTTGCAATAAAAGAACATATTAAGAAGAGTATATTAGTTTGAAGCTTCACAAAGTTAGCAATTGGAAGCTCTAATAAAGATTAAGAAAGTAGATTGTGTATAATAGTGATTTTTAACTCCATAACATATTACTCAGATCAATTTAATATCAGTCTAATTCAAATTAAATTGTTTAATATTAACGAATGTTGCATCATGTAAGAATGCCCGGGAAACCACTGAAATTACAGATCGGAAGTGTAGGCCAATATTTACTTATTGTCTAGTTCATGGAGTGTACATGAAGTACATGTTGAAAACGATAGCTCATTATTTAAAAAAGTATCTGTAAACCCATCCTGAGAGCAGTAATTACTCCAACTTCACTGCTGTTTTTTTTCCCGTTATGCAATTTATAATCTTAATTTTTCTACTTTGTGAAATTTTTCATAATTGCTCCTTTTTTGAAAACAAAAATTTTTTTTGTTCTAAGCAGTGAATCTTGAAATTGTAAATTGTGTTCTGTCAGAAGAAAACCTGGATATCTACCTGCCTTTTTTATCCAAATTGCCCAAGTGGCAGAAACATGTTGATTAACAGCAGTGGTGATAAAATAAGATATTGATACAAACAGAAGGCTGAAGTTTATTTCAGGAGGCAAAAATAATATTCTTTTCCATATCTTAAAGTTCTTAAAGATTTTGGGGGCAAAGCAGAGCAGTGCAACCTGGAAGAATATTTGTCATGCCGGGTCTTTTTGTAGTTAAAATGATTAATTTATATACTATGAAAGTGGTGGGCTTGAAAAATTCTTGATTTTTCTAAATTGCATACAGAAGAACCTTGTACATAAAAAAGAAATGATTTTTTTTTTCCTGTGAGGATGTTGAATACCTAAACTATGAATTCTTCTGCATAATGTTAGCTATATTCTGCATAATTAGTCTCTTTTCTGAAATTGGCATTCTAAAAAAACAATAATCATGTACACAAATCCAGTTGGCCTTTGGGATAAAGATCAAACAGATGATCTTTTCAACAGATGGTTACAGTTTTTGTTTTTGTTTTCATCTATATATCAAGCCATTAGCTAAATGGAAAATTTCACTTGGCAGAATCGCTGCAACAGATCTAGTGTGGAGATGCTCATTCCAAAAAACAGTGATCTGTCTTTTAAAGTGCGCGTTGAACATTGGTTGCTACAAAACACATTCTATAAATGTATTTGAAGAAGTACATTGAAAACCGTTCAATTTCCAAGTAAAGCTTCACACAAAAAAAGTAAAAACTTTTACTTTTCCAAGAAAAAGTTCATTTTTTGAAGTGTTCAAGAAGCACATACTCTGCTAATTGTTTGGCTTCTTAGGACCATCTGAAATTTGCTATAGTTAGTAATGAGTGGAACTAAATTCCTGTTCCATCTTCCTTTTTGTGTGTGTGTGTGTGTGTGTGTGTGTAAACGCGCACGCACATAAATCTTTAAAATCTCAGTGATGTAAATGGCCTGATACAGATGCTACTTATGGCTTCTCCAGGAATAAATTGTAGTTCTCCTAAAATTGGTGGGAGACTAAATACTAGCATACTTGTGGATTAATAAAAATGTTTGGCTGTTTTTTCAATACTGAATTTAGTTGTTTTATTATTTGTTTGACCAGTCATCTCAAGAATACAGTAATGAAAAATCATGATAAGCTTTGGTACGTGCAAGCTCCTAAATTTACACTGATAACTAGAGCTGAATTATCCAGGTGTTTTGAAGGTTAGTTGATAGTCTCATTCATATTAATATTATAATGAGAAGCCATATTCACAGAAGGAAATGTTATGCTAATGCTACATTAGTATAAATGTTTACAGCTACACTATCACTTTCAATTTTAGTTTTCTAGTTAACAGTTCTGATTTGTAACTGATCTATGTAATTTATACGTAACGTATCAAAAGGACACAAGAACATATCGGCATATGGGACTATATTTTGATTTTGGTGACTACTAAAACCATTGATAGCTTTTAGCCTCTGGAAGAGCAAACATGTTATATGAGAAGAAATATCTTAGGCTTTAAACAACGTTCTAATGATAATTTTTACAGTAATACTTTTCACAGTAACGTAAAACCTGTATGTATGTGTGTTTATCAGCAAGATAAACATCTTTAAGATAATCTTCAAGATAACCTACGTTGTATAGGGCTGTTTGGTGTTCTTTTTCAAGGGCTGAATATCATCCAGAGGAAATAACGGGTTGCTTTACAGCATAAACAAAATTTGTCTGAAAAATGTCCCTTATTTCTGCAGTAATTAAAGACGGCTTGAGTAAGATTGCTGAAAACTTAGAAAAAAATCTCAGTTTTCTGTTGCTGTCATGCCTCTTTTTATGTACATTACATACAGGTGCACTTTTTATATATTTATAAATTTTTATGTTTTGTGTGTAATACGTGTACACAGAGCCATAGAGAACGAGGGCACGTATGTTCACTTATCTGTTAAAGTCAAAGGACGCTGTAAAAATCTTTAATATTAAGAAATAAGGACATACCACAGGGGGATGTACCACAACAGTACTGATGTTTGAATTGGGCCAGCAATGTTGCTAGCATACCCAGTAAAGTTCATCAAAAGTTATTGGTTTAGTGAGCTTCTGATCAGGTCCCAGGGTAGGAGTTACGGCCTTACAATTTGTCTTGTTACAATAAGAAAGCTTTGAAGAAAAATCATATTAAAAAAAAATCAGAACACAGAAGATCTGTAGTATGATTTCAGGGTAGTTGGGATTCTTTGAATGAGTTGTTGAAGGGATGCAAAATGTTTGCTCCATCAGTTTATTCACTGAGCTCATTTCTTCTGGGCAATTAATGATATGCCTTTAATGCAGGATGACTGCACTGTAGATATTTTAGGTAGTACTTAGAGAAATGAGTAACAGGTATGCAGCCTATCTTTCTAGAATACCAGCAGGGAAAAAATTCTGGCCTCTGATGAAAAACCTTTATGGCAAACTAGAGCGTGGTGGCTCTTCTCAAATACATGGGAGTGTATGTATATTTTGAATGGATTTGTTTATGCATGTAATGCTATGATGGATTTTGTTTCAAGACTCATAATATCACATAGTTGATTAATTGCTTTAAGTGCATTTAAGATATGTAAAAATCTGTAACTTCTGATATTTGAGAAACAGGATGAATTGGGGAAGGAAAATAGGGGAGAAGGTAGGTAGCACAAGGCTAATTCTTGCAGTGTAACTTTAAATGTCAAATATTTTAGCTAGCTGTCAGAAAGATTTTCTTCAGTGTAGAGTCAATATTAAATTTTGACAAGCTGTTAGATGGGGGATTGAGAAGGAGACGAAAAGGATGAATCAGAAATTTACTCTGTTCAAGAAATTATCTATGTTAGCATCACCAGTCATCTACTTTAAGATGTTGCTTAACTTAATTCCCCCAAATCATAGTGTGCATATGAAATAGGTAAGTCTACATTAATGGTTTATATAGATACTTTAAAATTTGTCGAAGTAGCCTTTTTTTCATGGTAGAATTGTTAGCATGTCCTCCATATGTGCATAGCTCCTGTTGCTCAACCAGTAAGTGTGAGTGGATTTTAAATCCTTACCAAGGAGGTGTAAGGAGACGATGACATGAACACTGGATTATTGATGTATATATCCTCTGTTTTTATTCATTTGTCACAAAATCATGTTTTCCTGATCCTGTATAGCAGTTCTGAATTTTGGTTTGAAATACATTGTGTATGAAGTCTGAGCGCTGGCTTCATTTGTATAATAATATAACAATTCTTCATTATAGAAGCACCTTCCAACTTGTAAAATATCTGTTCCTAAGAGATTAGAGGTTAGGTTAATTAGCACATCTGGAATTGATTTACATTTGCAATACTAACTTGATTCTATTTGCTTGACTTAATAGAGCTGAGTGATAGAGGTTCAGGCTCCTGTTGTAGCAATGAGTAGTAATTTTATAGAGGTGCTGTAAGGATTAGGAAGCTATTTTTATTTAAAATGGCTGAAGGTAAAACTGTTGAGTATAATTGCATAATGGAAATTAAAGTTTTTCATTCTAATATCTCTGTGCATGAAACAAATTTCTGCCTCTTCTAACGCGTAGGTTTAGAGCAGCTATCTCCAAAGCATCCCAAAAGACAGCAAATTGTAGTACATTTCTGTTGCCAGAGACTGGCTTCATTTATTGTTTGGTCCCAGGAGATCTGATATAGAGAGTGTTCACGGTAGGATTGTGGACGAACGTTTCTGACCACCCCCTCTCCATAATTTTTATATCTGAATGGTTCCCAGGCTATGTGCTGAATGAAACAGGACTCAAGCAAAGAACAAAAATAAGCTTTTGGGCTACAGAGACTTAATGCAAGAGGGGACTTTTCTGAACACCCTTGTAACTATAACAATTTATGGAATGCTTTAAAAGCTGAAAAGCTTCACAAATAAAATTTAGTTATTGACTTTAATTCAAGCATTCCAGCTTGATTTATGCACAAATATGACATTATGTATCCAACATTTAAAAACAATGCAAATTCTGCCATGACTAACCTACATATAAAACTTTGCTAAAACGTGAAATTTACTTTCTGAAGGAAACTAAAAAAAAATTTTTATATAAACNCTAAGGTTAGAACATCAGGATTTTTGTGCTATAAAGTTTTTAGGCTGATGCCTCTACTTAGACTGTAGAGAACAATATTCCTATCCTTGAAAGCATTCAGTATTTTATAAATGTGTGCATTCTGGTTTATCAGGAACTGGGTAACTTATCTTTGAAAATATATGTGTGTGAAGCTACAGCTGTTTCATGGTAGATTGTATTTGTAAAATGAGGTCATTCACTTTGGGTGTCAAGTGTTATTTCAGTTTCATTTAGAAATGATAACATGCAATTTTTCTGGCTCTCCGAGAGCCCAAATGAGTGCCTGATCTGTAGAATTTTGTCTAGTATGTCAAGCTGTGGTTTTGACCCAAAATTCTATCTTGGCTATGAAAATTTTCTTGATTAAAACCTTCTCACAGTTCATATGTTGGCTTAGGATGGCTGTGTTGTGGTTTAGCCCTGGCAGGCAGCTCAGCACCGCCCAGCTGCTCACTCACTCTCCCCAGGTGGGATGGGGAGAGAATCAGAGAGGTAAAAGTGCAGGAACTCAGGGGCTGAGATGAAGACAGCTCACTAGGTAAAGCAAAAGCCACACACAAGCAAAGCAAAACAGGGAATTCACTCGCTGCTTCCCATGGGCAGGCAGGTGCTCAGCCCCTGCCAGGACAGCAGGGCTCGTCACGTGTTAACGGTGTCTTGGGAAGACAAACGCCATCACTCCCAACGTCCCCCCCTTCCTCCTTCTTTCCCCCAGCTTTTATTGCTGAGCACGATGCCATGTGGTGTGGGACATCCCTCTGGCCATCCTGGGTCACCCATCCTGGCTGTGTCCCCTCCCAGCTCCTTGTGCACCCCCAGCCTCCTAACTAAAACATCGGTGTGTTATCACCACTATTTTCATCGTAAGCCCAAAACACAGCACCATACCAGCTACAATGAGGAAAATTAATTTTATCCCAGCCCAAACCAGGAGAAGCTGGTATCTTCCTTTAAGATATAATTATACGGCGGAATTCTCACTTGACCGTCTTAGAATTTAAATTATAATTAAGATGGCTGATTAGAATTGCTATTGAGTGCACACACGTATGAGCCATAAATGTGAATTTTAAAGCAGGAAAAGATCTTTTCCCCATATATTTGAATTGTTTGGTTTAATTTTTTTCTATTGCGTATGACAAAGTAGGATCCCAAAGAATGTTTTGATTTGAGCAAGTCAGTACTTTTTTTTAATACAAAATATATTGTAATACCTTTTGATTAATGAACTCGTTCTTTTAGACGGTCTATCTTGTCAACTTGTCACTTCTTTGTCCTTCCTGTGACTGTCCTTCTTGTCACTTCTACCAGTGACTACTATGGATGCTTAGAGGGAAGAATGTAAGTAGCAAGTCAAATGTGGCCCTTCTCTAGTATGGTTTGTCAGTAAGTTTTTAGCATCTTTTTCATATACAAACCTGATTGAGAGGCTTGCATCCAAATCATCGTGTCTGGTAATGATCAGCTTATTTATCCTTCATGTGTTTGATTCATCTGCTCTTTAGCTCTTTCAGACGTTTGGCCTGTTCTCTCATGGCAGTAAGTTGCATGGGGTGATTATGTCATCTGTGAAATTAAAGAATTGTTTTAGTTCTTAACCTGCTCTCCAATAATTTCATGAAAAGTTCTCTGGCTCTTATGCTATGAAAGGTGGTTTGGGCAAGACCAAAGGTGCAGCTAGAGCTTAAGTGAAGCTCCTGTGCCAAGCGGAGATGCTGCTGAAAAGCCTTATCACAGCTCTCTTCCACAACTTCACAGCATTCTGATCCAGGGTACATAGCTGTACCATGGCAGAGCTGGCCTTGACATGGGCAGCTAAATCCCGCTGGGGGTGGAGGGGAAGGTATTGCAGAAGAGAATTAGGGAGAAGGATGGTTAGAGGCTTGTTAAGGCGTCGGGAGCCTGGGAGTGTGCTGTGGGCCCTGCTAAACATGTTCCAAGAGGCCAGGGAAGCAGTCACAGGAAGGACAAAGATGGACCTAGGGAAAAGTTGTTATCTCGGAGGAGTTATGTCATGGGAAATCAGGTTGCTTTAATGGATCAGGACCAGGAATCTTGTGAAATGTATGGAGAGAGACTCTTCTCAACTCCTCCTATACCTAGTACTAGAGGTTGTGAGTACGCCCTCCCTCCCAGAAGAGTGGAGGGATTGATAACTCTGCATATGTTATAACATGGGGAAGAAAGCCTGCTGCTGCTAAGAACACAGGGAGGAGGAGAAAGGAAGAAGCCCATAAAACTTAAAAACATGAGCGGAGAGGGAAATTGTTCAAGAAAATGGGATTATTGGTTTTAAAGACTGCTTGTTTTATGGTTATTCCTCAGAATCTGAGAGAGCGTGTGCGCCATCCACGGGCTAAAAAGGAATGGTCTGGAACAGCATATTTCTCCATGTGGATGAACGTGCTGTGGTTGCCTTTCATTTGACTGCAATGCAGTCCAGTCCCTTTCAGGGAAAAACTTGGGCAGGGGGAGATTTTGCTGTTGAAGTAATGGCCTCCTTCGCTGGCATTACCCAGAGAGCTGAACTGCTGTTCTGTAATCAGTGAAGCAACAGAGTTGTGAAGTACATCACATTTAAAAGGTAATTCTAAATGTGAGGAAACCAGCTTGTAGTCATTACTACATCGTGTGGATCATCTTAATTAAAATGGTTATACTTTCAAATTGTTAGAAGCTTGCTAAATTGGTGACTTGCACAGAGTTTTGCAATAGAGTAACGTAGTTTGGAAAGGGGAAGAAAACAGAAGAAATATCTTTCCTCATTTAAAAAAAAAAGAGTTTTGAAATCAGTAGATTGTTCAAATTGTACTTCAGTTTCTAAAATGTTGAGTTCACAGAAGTCTCATTGCTACTAATGTTTCATATATTTTCTGCGTCATATATTATTCCTGCCTACACTTTTAAGAAGGTGGCAGTCCTTGGCTGGTGGTACCAGTGCATTCTCATCTATCTTTAATCACATTTTCTAATTTTTTTGAAGAATGTATCTTGATTCATATTCACAAGCTGTTTGTTATGTTTTAAACATGTAAATTGTTTGTGGGTGGAATACTTTCTTTTATTGTGCGTGTGTTTCAGAAATCATCTGTCATCTGATTTAAATTTCAATTTAGTCAGCACAGCATCTCAATTTAGAGAAAATTGGACTCCATTATAAAATACAATTGCAATAGGATTATGGTTTTATGGTAATGTATGTAATTTATCACTTTCATTATTATGCAACAGATTGTAGAGTAATGTTTTGACTTACTCCTTTAAAATTGCTTTGGAGCGTTAAAATGATAATATTACACTTATGTGCTTTTTTTTCTTTTTTCTCCAACATTTTAAGGAGAGAGACAGTAGCCTGAATTTCCTGGATGGCATAAGGAATTTTCAAAATGTTTTTGTTACTATGAGACAGGTGAATAAGGGATGCAGTATTAGAACAAAAAGCTTGGGGGGGTGTTTATTCAGGAATGACATGAAGATCTTTGAATTAAGTTATTGAATTCCAACTATTTTTATTCAGCATAATCTGGTACTTTGCAGCATGGTCTTTGGAGATATCTTGTGTTTGAGCAGATTAAATGCTAAAGTTATGAATTCACAAGAGATGTAAAACCAAACAAACTTCCTTTCCCAGGAAGAACTGCTTAACAGTTTAGCAAATATGGAACTATAATAGCAATTCTGAGCTCATAAAAACTTCTAACTGGACTTTCTGGACATGCTAGTATGCAGTCCCTCAGGGATTACCAGGACTGGGACTACAGTTTGTAAGAAAACCTAACGTTGTCAATTGTTTCAAAACCAGTAATGGCCTCAATAAAAATAAAACCCATGAACTGGGATTGCAGTTCATGCAGTCCCTGAGAGGCTGTGTTCTGGACCCAGTAGGTCCAGTTAGAAGTTTTTATCAACTGTAGTCCCAGTTCATGTAGTGCCTAAGAGGCTGAATTCTGTCATTTTGGATTTGCAGTTCCCCCTTGAAACACTCGTGCTGGGGGTCAGCAAGTTCCTCTGCTCTGGAAGTGTAAGGACTGAATGTCTCATGGCTGTTGGTTAACCAAAGTCCTCCCTGCAAAGTGGACAGCTTCTTTAGCTGTTTAGAAATGTGGTTTGCAAAGGATGGCAATCTTATGAGATTTCCCTGCTATTTGTGATCATCAGTTTTATTTTATATGCCTGCCTTATTCTATTACTAGAATAGGTTGAGATATTTACATACTCAAAATTGCACGTAGCTTTGTGTGTGTTTTTTAAAGGACTGGGAACAATATGTATTACTTTGTATTCTTCTTCTGTCAGGAGATGATGTTTTTGAAAACACTTCTTATTTTGCCATGCTGTGTTCTAAGAATTATTCAATAAGCATGCATGAGGAAGTATGTGCATGCAGTAGTTTGTATCCACGTGCATTCAGAGTTACCTCGGGTTTTCGTTTGTTTGTGTGTTATTAGAAGTAGGTATAATGCAGACTGGGTATCTTCCAAATCTAAAAACTTATTTTTAGGTGTGATTTTAGTGCTTTGTTCTAAAAAGTGCTACTAGAAGATAATCAGTTAATATAAAGTTGTGTGTCATTTAAAAAAAAAGAAGTCTCAAATTTAAAGTGAGGTTGAAACTAATTATTTCAGCCATTGACAACTTTATTTTTCTTGTATGTGTAAGTGGAGAGGGACCCCAGGAGTTCTGTATGGACAAAGTTTAAATCTAATTTATGCAAATTAATTCTTTAAATGATATGTTAATTATTTTCAGGTACTGATAGTTCTCTGGTACCCTCAGAAATTGTTGCTGAACTCATCGCTTTTCTGTGCAGTGTCCTGAAGTTGGTGTGTGAGCGAATAAATTATATGAAAAGTGGTATTCTTTATTCCTCATGCAGTGAAATCTGTGATGATGGTGACAAAGCTATTAATTTGGTTGGAGGAGTCGTTTTCACCATATGGAGTAGTGCAAGCAAAGGATTTGCAGGTGAGCTGTGCTGATCGGGGGAGTAACCCTGCTTGGCCGTTACCTTGTGAAGGTAGGAAACCAGGCAGCAGGCTGTTCACTTGAGAGATTTGCACTTTGATGGCAACATTGCAGATAGGGACAACAGCAATGGGGAGGAATGGTTGTCAAGTCTTTTTTGTACATTGGCATATTAAGAATCATTTGGCAGGGGAAAGGGGAGGCTTCTGCTAAATCCTTTCTCAGAAAGGTTTTTATTTTCTTCATTTAAAAGAATAAACTTTGAATTCAGGTTTAGTCTCGTTCTGATTGTTTCTATATCTCTCTTCTTAATACATGCATTTCAGAAGAGAGTCCCACAGAATGCTTTTGCTGGAGATTCAGTATTGTTTTTTTTCCTCCCACTTATAATTGACAAATGTGTCCAGCATTTTCCAGCTTACCTCTCAATTAACAGTACTGGTCTTTCTATGCTTTTAAGAATGTTTATTCTCTAGAAGATGCTTCATTCTGTTGCTTTCTTGTAGTAAATGCTGTCCCTGCCAGTCTGGAGAGCAAATGGACATCAGGAGTAAGATGCTTACTCAGATATCTAGAATTAATTTTCCAGTAACAGAGGTGAGCGACGTAATATGGTGCAGTGCACGCTTTTGTACTATAGTAAAGCATTTGGCTAAAAAATGTTGGAGCCATTTTCTTGATCGCTAATTAACCTCATCCCAGAGTCTATGCTTCTTTTATAAAAGGAAGCTGAAATTTTCTTTGCCAATCTTTTTTGTCTTAGCTTCCAATTAATTAAATTTATACAGATTGTTTTGTTCACATCCTCTGTCTTTTTTGTAAGGCAAATTATTTATCAGTTCATTGCTTCGCCAGTTTCTTCTGCTATAGGCATTTATTCGGAAATCAGAAGACACAACTACAGCTTTAATATTGTCTTTCAGCGTAATGGATTAAAAAAAAGATTCTGAGGAAATTGTTACAAGCAAAGTTACAATTCTTTGTGCTATTTTTCTTTGCTTATCTAATGACAGCTTCTTCTGCAGAATAGACAAGCTTTTATGTCTCTCTACAGCTGCATGATGTGACTGCTTTACTACTTTGAGCATATTTCTTGATAAATTCTCAGTATTAGGGAACAGCTTTTGGTCTAGAAGAAAGGGCTAAAGACTGCATAAATGCCAAGCCAATTTACTGAGTATTTTTCTTTCTGTACATCCTGCTTTTTTAACCCAGATGTGTGATTTTGTCACAACCATTCCATTCTGGGGTTTTGAATTTGATTTATTCTGAGGCTTATAAGCTTTTGTAATGGGCCAAGACCTTAAGAAACTGAAAGTTATAAAAAA
>VXAL01017270.1:30289-150642 GCA_013399475.1 Chauna torquata
CCCCCCCCCCCCCCCCAAAAAAAAAAGTGGGGGGAAACGGGAAGAACTTTTTCTGCCTGGAAAGCTTGCAATCTGAAGGAGAGACAGATTGATTAATACAGATGGATAAGAAAGAGCAAAGAGACAAGGTGATGGTATTGATTTAAAAAAAAAAAAAGGCAAAATTAAAAAATTTGGTTCAGAGATTTGACTACTGCGGCCTCTTACATTTTGATATCCTTGGTGTAGTTTTATGCATTGGTTTGCAAAGCATGTGGCATCTGATTAAATCTGTTGTTCATTTACAGAGGGAGGCCTGGTGTTTAGAGGAAGAAGTACCTCCCAATGGAAAACTGTAGCTTTTGGTTTCTTCCCTGAGATCATTCATGGTTAGCTCACACTCAACCATTCTAGTGCTACCTTCCCTATTTTACTTGTTCTTTTTCTTCCAAGGTTTCATAATTGTTTGTGGTCCTACCACCTCTCAAATTGTTTAACTAGTCTCAAACAGTATTTTTGCCCTCAAGAAAATTAATCCTCTGTTGAAAAATTGGCTATAATTTAAATAAACCTAATAGTACTTCCCTGTTCCAGTGAAGTTCTTGTTTTCTGAAAATGGTTGCTCTGAACTGCACGTAACATTTCTCATGTTGTTTCTTATGCCATGTTTGGATGCCATTGATTTCTTTTTCTGCCTGTGCTGAAAATATCTCACTGTTCCAGCCTTTTCCATGGCTGCTTGTTAAACCTGTGTCTTAGAGCTTGGGAGTGACTGAGAAGACAAGAGGAAATGGCCTCAAGTTACACCAGGGGAGGTTTAGGTTGGACATTAGGAAAAATTTCTTCACTGAAAGGGTTGTGAAGCTTTGGAACAGGCTGCCCAGGGAAGTGGTTGTCACCATCCCTGGAGGTCTTCAAAAAACGTTTGGATTCAGAGCTTAGTGACATGGTTTAGTGGTGGACTTGGCAGTGCTAGGTTAAAGGTTGGACTGGATGATCTTGGAGGTCTTTTCCAGCTTAAATGATTCTATGATTCTATAATGAGTAACTGTGGGCTCAGCTTGATCATCTAAGTCTATCATACAGCTTTGTCACATTTCTCCTGAAATGCTGCTTGGGGATTGCAGTTTTCTGAGAGGTTCTGCATTCCCTAGAAAGGCAGTGTTCATAGATTTGAGCAGGGATTTCCCAGCTAACTACAGGGGAAAAAAATGCTGATGGTCCTCGCTTAGATTTGCTGCTAACTGCTTCCATTTATTTGGGATATCATAATATCTGTGACAGAACATGTCAACTACAGCAATTTGAATTTTAAATTACTTGTCAGCATATTCAGAATTAGCTACATCATCAGAGATATTTTTAATGAAATGTATGAATACTAACACGTAGATGTTGTTTTTCATACATAGCACTGCACAGCGTGCAGGTTCCAAACCTGGCATCTTCTTATGGTGGCAGTATAATTTTAACTGTAATTGTGCTGCTAAAGATGTCTCACTAAGCTTTGTTGATTTGTTAAAGCTACATTATTAAAAATTTTTCTCCCTTTATTGAAAAGGAGCGTTTAGTTACTAGCTGTGTACAAGCCTGTGTTTACCAGTTCTTCTGGACAAGGAGATGTCTTCACTGCAGGTGCTCATGGGAGTATTTCTATTTACAAAAGACTGAAATTCTAGTGTAAACTACTCTGAAGATTGATTTACTTTCTCAGAAACTTAAATAATAATTTTCTGTTTCTATGTAGTCTTGTTTACAGTTTTCTTCTGATGAGATACTGTCATTTGCTCTATTTTTCTGGCCTGGTGAAGGGCTTGTGTGCCAAAAGTTTCTCTATGGGTTCACTCGCTACCATTTTGTTAAATCAAAATAATATTTTTTCCCCTGCAAACTGTGTTTCTTTATAAAACACATTTTGGTAGGGTGGTGATTCGTTGGCATGGTTATGGAATTGCACAGCAGACAATGAAAAGATGCGCTTTGGGTGTGTGCAGTTGATTAGATGAAACATTTTGACAGACACCTCATAATTAGAATTTTAAATGAATATTTTTTGCATTTTAATTATGTTTTATTTCAGTTCTTTGCTGAAAAGCTTTTCATTAGCTGTTAGGAGTTTTCGTTACTGAATTTCATTAAGGAATGTACATCATGGCATCATGGGTTTTCATGTGTAGAGCTTTCAGCATGTTTTTCTGAAATAATCTCCAGGTTCTGGATGCTACATGTCTATAGAGTAACTTGTTTTAAGCAAAGAAAATAAAGTCAGATTGCACGTGCAGCTAATTATCCTGTTCTATTACGATTGCTGCTGCCAGCACTACAAAAGTATATGTTGAATTACACAAAGAAATACAGTAACTGGTTTACTATCTCTGTCTTTAGTTATGATGAAACCTTTCACTAAAGTGTAATACTTTAATGCATCTTCTCAGTCTGATGGAGTTGTTCTGTTGAACAGATCAATCTTGTTGCTGCTCCTCAACTTTCCCGAATACTTCATATGAGAACCTACTACTGGAGCTGTTCAGTTACACTAATTACAAACTTGTTGCTATCTAAAGTACTGATGTGCCTCATCTAAAAAAAAAAAATAGGCAAAAAAGGAAACCCACTGTGTGTGTAGGACTTGTCCCTCTTACCTGCTTTTTGTTAAGACCTGACATGAAAATTAAAGAGGTGCGAAGGTTATTTCTACTCTGGAGGAATTGAGTGGTAAGATTGTTATCATACAACATGTATCCTCCCATGTTGTTCCCCAGAGAGCATTAAGGTAGTTATGTCACTATTAACCTCCTCTCTCAAGTTGTGACATAGCTTTTGGAAACGTGTGGTTTTTTTTTTTTTGTGAGTTGCATTACAGATGTATTACATATGCTGTCTAATACGTTCCTACATTCTTGGATGCAGGAGAGAGGCGAAATTCAGTGCATGCAATTATGCTCTTAACCTTGAGCCCATTCATGATGTGTTTTGTTGAAATACCAAGTTTTCTTCCACGCTTGATTTGTAAGCTCATCCATATGATTACACTGGGCCATACGCTTTTGTGAGCGCTACGCATGAACTGAACTTTGACTAATCCACTAGCAGGTAGGTAAGGAGCTACATGCCAAACTGCCTCTGAGCTGTGACCAGGCCTCTGTCCGTTTTAATCTCTCGAGTTCAGTGCAGAGCATGGAAGGTCAAATGATCATGAGGACCTGCGTCTCGTGCACAAGGCTCTTCATTTAGTCTGCTTGCTTTATTGCTGTGATCCAAATCTTTTAATGAACTCTTTTTTACATGCATTGATCTTATTTTATATTTTGAGTTTGTTGATCAGAAGTCACAGCAGTGAGTATACCATGAATTTAAGGTGTAAGATGCTGAGAAGCCTCTCAGCAAAAAAAAAAAAGGACATAGGTGCCTGGAAACCCATAATGTTTGCTTTGAGTTACTGTGGGAGCTTCGTGTAAGGACTGGTAAAGAACAATGCTGGTAAAGAAACAGCTCTTTAAAGGTGTAAAAAATAATTCTAGCCTTTTAATAAGAAAAGTCTGTCTGAAAATCTTGTTTGTAAACCAGAGATTTTTGTATAGAGTGTGGCCTGAAGAAGCTGAGTCAGTGGAGCTGGGAGGATCACCATCAGGTTTCTGTGGGCAGGGAAGAGGGGGTGTAGAACGTAATGTGCCACAATGCCTGTGTGACTCCTTACTCTGGTGTGAAAAACTGGGTCATACCTGTGACATTCTTTAATATCCTGTTACACTGATTTGAGTGCTAGTAGTTCTCTTAATGCTGGAGAGGTGGTTTTTTCATTACCTTTTTTTTTTTTTTTTCCTCCTCTGAGTTACTCATATCCAGACATGAAAACAGTGGCATTGAGAGGTGCTCCTTTGGGTACACATAGTAATGGCTTAACATCTCTTTCTTCATTGTTTTTAAATGTTCTTTAATTTATCACTAACTTGTATGGGGAAATCTGGACCAACTAAAGTAACCTCAGGAAGTTCACAGCAAACTTGATTGTACCCTCAGAAATCAGCAACTTGTTTGTAAAAGTTGTTGTGAAAGCCAGGATTGCATCTATGTCAGTTTCTTTAGATACTCTGCTTGCTGACATACCACTTAGTATTGGCAGGAGAGAGGGAGTTCAAATATAGCCATTAAAAAGTGAAGAACTGTTGATGACAACTTAGCATTGTTGTCGTAATCAATACATATTTACACCATTATTCAGAAAACCCTTAGTTTTCACAGGCCAGCACTATTATTTTTATTTAAAAAAATGCAAATAAGAAAAGTGTAACTATAAAAATTAAACCATAGCTGAGTCAGTTGACTACAGGACACATAATATTATCTGACAGCAAATATCCACATGCTTGTAAGGGTAAGGTAAATGTCTGATTTAAGTTTTGCCTTTAGATGTCAAGTTCTCTCTACTTTTCTTGCAACAGGAGTAGAAAGACATGACAAAATTGCTAGAAAGCTGGCAACCAGAGGAGGCTGACATGAATGTTCTGTCTGCAGTATCATTTGTCAAAAGGAGTAGTCTTTGAACAAAAACACTAGTGTAAGCAATTTTGCGTTATTATTTTCCTAAAACAAACAAAAATCCTACCCCCCACCACCTATGCAGTTTTTCACTGTTTTTAACTTCTGAAAAAATGTTCTTTTAGAACTAGCCATATTTTTCATTAGATTAGAACTTAGATCTTTGCCAACTGTTCTTAGTTTTCACGTTACATCTTTCCATAAAATAGGTACTGTCTGAATTTTTAGTTTTAGCTCACAAATGTTAGCTGACAAAAAGAGTAGAATCACCAGATGCTACCGTATGTCTTGATAAAACAAGTTTGGTAATGTAATAAAATGGCAAACAATATTTTTAAAAGATGTTTGCATGTATGCATTTCTTTTAGTAGAGTATGAAATTAATAGACTATTAAGGAGTGACCCAGGAGCCATTCTGGGAAGGCAGCAGTCATCAGACTAGTTCAGGTTGCATCTCTTCTCCTTACTGTTGACTTACTTTTATGGCAGCCTATGGCAATTTGTCATTAAGTCACCTGATCTGCAAAATTCATTGTTAGTTGTGCAGCACAGCAGAAGCAAAATGTTTTAGGCTCTCTGGATGCTGCATTATATTGTGGAATTGGAGGGGCAGCCCTTAGTTGTTCTTCCATTAAGATTCTGATAGATTTAAAGCAGTAATTAGCCCTGCTAAATAGAAAGTTAAAATGAGTAGTAGAACAGAAAGCCAACTTAGTTAACATGAGTATTATTTTGCAATCAATTTCAGTATCTTCTGGAAGTTGACTGCCTCTCTTAAGAACAGCAGCTGAAGCTAGTTAGTGGCAGAGGGTCTCAAAACTGGACAAGGGTTATACTGGCTCATCAGCTGACTCTTCCTGCTAGAAGGAAGGAATAGAAGTATGGCTGCTTCCAGGGGTTTCCTCTCTGCTTTCCATAGTGAATACCAACACAAGTATTTGTGTTGATGTCACTGAAATGTCGTTATCCTCTGTGGGTGGTTTTTTTTTTTTTTTTTCCTCCAGCATTTTGATCATTAACTAGTGCTACAGATTTTCTGGCAGATGTCTAGCTCTGGATGGGGTTGAATTTAGTATGTAGCTTTGATTTATGAGTTACTCCTTGAACTTTTTTTTTTAACCTGTTTGTCTTTATTTATTCAGTTCATCAAGGTGCATGAGTCTTTTTATTGTCATCTGAACATAACCTAAGCTTTTCGATGAATGGATTTTTTGTTGTTTTCTTGTTCCCGAAAGCTTCTCTTGGACTGTTTGTCCATGCCAGTTGCCTTTTAGCTTTTAATCAAGCCTTTCTTGATAAGCGGTATACACTGGCACCGTGTTTTCGATACGGTGTCTTTCAGTGATGTCCATGATGTCTGTAGGGATTTAATTCTTTTAGTAGTTCTTTTTATCTTCATTTTAATAGGCTCTCTCATTTCTGTGTCATTTTGCTTTTGGATATTTCACATAACTGTGGTGGATTTTCTGGCTTTTTTAACTCCTGTAGGGATATTGTATCCAAATACATTATTAGAGTGCCTTTTCAATAGACAAATGTTGAACAAGATCCTGCATACTATTCAATACTGAGTCTGGGAGTGTATTTCTAATGGTTTCCCTAACCAGCTCTCCATGAAATGATTATTGTAGTGCTAAAAGTTTATTCTCTGCTTTGTGTCCCCATGGGTATCTGTCATTATAATTGTAATTCTTTCGCTCATTACCTCTCTGACCTCTCTTAACATGTCATAGTTGGTCAGTGCCATCATTCTGTTAAGGCAATTGCTAACATAAACCTACTTTCTGCTCTTACGTTTGGGTCCAGGAATACTGATTTACTGAAATCCTCCTCCTCACCAAAATTCAGTCAGGCCAAATACTGCCCTGGAACCTGACAGCTGAGGCTATCCACTTATGAAACTTCGCTCAACTTAATACCCTGTTGTCAGCCAATTGAAATAGCAATTTATCAAGTCCCAAGCTTTTTATAGCTGGTCTGCCAGGTGTGGCATTTCACAGGACAAGGGCAGTAGTTACAGGATACTTCAAGTTTGTCACTATTCCATCAAAATTGGTTTTCAGTTTTCTTTCTGAACCCAATCTCATGCCCTGGTGGGGAAAAAATGTAAACATTTTGGCCATATTCAGAGCTCTTCTTTACTGAAATCTCATATTTATAGGTTCTTGTTGTATTACTGGAATAGTACAGATACCTGAAGAATGCACAAATGAGGTGGAATTATAGCACTAATTGAAATTAACAGGAGTCCCTGGCTCTTTTTATTCAGATATCTGCTGGCTTCCATGTGCTAGTTAACTCAATGTATTTGTTCAGAGTATTGTCTGTTCAGAATGTTACATTACAGCTAGTAATAATTGACTGGTATTTTAATGCTAATCTGTACCATTCAGCTCCTGGGCCCGATTACTATTGTTGAGGGAATAGAGAATCAATGGTGATTTTTTCAACCTCTTCTGTAGATTGTATGAACTACCTTGTAGCTATTTAAAATTCAAAAAATTGCTTGATTCCGAGGATAAGATGCTATTATATATTGTGCTGTTGGCTACTTACTTTCAATATATTTGTTTTTGTGATGTAACAGAACAGTTTTTTGAAGCATGAGACTTTGATAGTGGTTTGTTTTTTTTTTTTTTGCTTCAGTTTAAAGTGATATTGGTGGTAATGGTGAAAACATTCAAATAAACTATTATGGTAAGAAACGTTGATCTTTTATATGTAAGTAGAACTTTATCCATAAAAGCAGTATTAGCTCAATTAAAAGTAGCTCTGTGACAGCAATTGTTTTTTCTCCAAGACTGGTGAAATTCATAGGACTTAGCCATGAAAATGTTTTTCACATCTAGCTTTGTTAGGTGACTTTTATGGAAATGCTGCTTATTAAGTAATTCAGAAAGAGGTCTGCTGAATTAATTTTACTTGAAATTAGACGGCTAATTCAACTCATTGTACTGATAATTGTTGCATTAAATGTAGGATTGCTTTGCTGTCTTAGATGGGGAAAAAAGTAACCTTAAAATTTTTAGACAGGGAAGCATTGATGCTAATTTTAAAAATTATGTATATAAGATCTATGTCTCTTCTACAGTAAGTTAATATAATAAATTAAAAAAAACAATATTCAGCTCTTACGTGGTCCTTGAACTTTGTCAGTAATTCTGGTACCAATGACGTCTATCTACTAAGTGGTTGTAGTGATATCATCAAAGCACAGGCCCAAACACGGACTGTAAATACCCTGGTTAGAAGAACCGGTGGGCCGCGGGCAGGAAGGTGGCCCTCACTGCGCCCATTCTGGCGCTGCGGGAAGACCATAAGCACCGTGTCCGAGTTAATGCCTGGGAACTGCACGTGGTAAAAAAAATGGCATAATCAGTGCATTTACATTCTTGTTCAATCCCCTGGCTTCCAAAATGCTGTTGAGGACAAACTTGCGGTATTTGTGTAGCTGTGTGCGTTTTAGAGTTTCTGCCCCCGAATTATGGTACTCTGACTCCAGCTCCCTCAAATAGACGAGTTCTTGAGGGGTCTTGATTCAGCGAGTTGTTTGAGGTGCCTGCCATTCAGGCTTCAGCTCTCGTTAATATTGAAAATGCAGAAGGGAAGTGCTTAGATTTCTCAACTGAAAATAGCAGTTTTTGACATTTACTTGTGTCCTTAAAAAAAACAAACAAAACAAAACCAAAAAAAAACACAGGTCCCTCCTTACAGCATGCCAAACAGAAACGTAGCATGCTAAGGAAAACATTCAAGAAAAATTTTGAGAAAACATTCATTTTTTGTATTCTTTTGGTTAAAAAGAAATGTTTAATGTTTTTGTTCTAACTGACCAAAATTGATCTATATTTATCTTTCTGATGAACCAAAAATTAGGTGTTTGAATGTCTGTAGTTTTTTTTAATATTCGTGAATTGCCATCTCCTACTTTATTTGGTAATTTCCCTGCTTACAGATACCCAGTGCCCTCATGCTGTCTGGTTATAATGTGTGCTGAAGCTTGCACAATGCCATATTATAAATTGGTTTATTTTGCATCCCACCTGTATCATTTCTCTCATCTATACAGAGCCCACAAACCTGTAGGTTTTGAAAGGAAAGCTATAACTTCCAGTTACTTCTACATTGATTAAAACTGTCATTTCCTTTTTCAAAAGGATATATCACCTACTGCTCTTAGAATGTTTCAAGTGCTAAATTTCTTCTTGAGCATTAAACATTTGAGTATATTTCTCAGTGCATGTGTGTAAATTAGGAGTAAAACAGATTTATTAGTTTAAGTATTCACATATTTGTAGTTTCAAGGAATAAGGAAATTACATTTTGTTTTTTTTCCCCTCCTTTTCAAATATTTACTTTAGCACAAAATGCTGGAATGAATAATAGACATCAGAAGGTGGAAAATAAACCTATTAAGCCATAATTTCCTCTTTCCTGAGTATGGCATAAAAGTATGTCATATATTTATTTGCTTTGTTACATTTTAAATATCTTAGCTGTTTCAACTGCATACTTTTAAAACATTTTTATAGTCTAATAAATATTAATGTGTGGAAATTTTATATGGATCTCATTTTTTCCCTAATTTCAGAATATTATTTCTAATCCTTGTAATGTCCTGAGTAACAGACCATGCTTCTTGATACTGTTTGAGCATATAGGAGAATTTTCCTTTCCTCCTATAATCATATTTCTTTTTATTCTCCAAGATATATTGCTCTTTCAGATTACTTCCTGAACCTTTTCTCTTGTTCCAGTGACTAAAGAACTGTTTTAGCTTCATTCATGAATTTATCAGCGATGTTCTTGAAAGCAAAATATATATGATATATCTTAATTATCTATTCTATTTGGTTTTGTAATATAGGTGTCTGTGCTTATACCTTTGAGGATGTATGTCAAAGTTTGATGCCCAGAGAAAATAATGTTTTTTCTTGAAGGTCGCAGAGTTTTGGTTCGGTCTGTCTTTGGGTGACTGGATTACAGAATAGAAAAAGCAAAGCTTTTAACTGAACTTTACACTTGATTTGGAGTCTTGCAGAAATCTTAGTAGTCTGAGAATTCCCCAAATGTGAATGTATGTGTGTGTGGTGGTGGGTTTTTTTTTTTTTGGTGAGAAATCAGGGTGTCTTTATAGAAAAAGCATGACAGATGGACAATAGCATTTCAAAGGTTAGGAAAGTCGCTGAGAGGTCTATTAGATATAAAGTCTTATGCGTTCACAACGTGACAATGGCCAAGAATTTTTGTTTGTTTACTTGCTTTTGTTTTTGTAATGACTTGTGATTACCTCTCTTTTTGTTTGCATAATCTGGGTAAAGAGGAGCTGTTCAAAACAGGCTGAAGGTGTCTGATTTTCAGAGAGAAGAGATGTTCAGCACTAGCAGAAAAATTAGGCTTTACATGTGTCTCAGGTTAAGTAATCATTTCCTGCTCTGCCAGATTATTTTCACATATATTGCTGGAAAAGAATTCCTAAACTTCTTGAACTTTTCAGGATCCTGAAGACATGAGGGAGAGGTTTTTGATCAAAAATTTAATACTAGAGTTAGGATGGAAACAGGACGTAAGAATCAATAATACCAAACAGTCTTTCCACTACAAGTAGGCAGAGCGTGTTAGATTTTATACAGCTAGTGTCAGGCATTGCTCATCACCTGAGGGGTCAGAAATAAAGGATAAAAAGAAGACATCTAGAGGAAACCAAGCTATATGGATTTTAAGATTTTGTAATGCAAGTGGTATGACATTGCTCTATTGAAGGAGTTTCATGTGCTTTCTTGTTTGCAGACAGACAAAAGAGAGGAATAAGCACTGAATCTGAGGGAGACATCCTCAGCTCAGTTTTTAGAGCAAGGTGTACAGAAAACCATTGAGAGTCCAAATCAGCAACTTTGGATGCCTAATGAAAAGATGGCTTTCTGCTGACCTTAAGCATAGTAGGGTCACCTATGTCAACTGGCATGTTGAATTAGTAGATCACAACTTTGCTGGCTCATTTCTGGAGTCTGACTGTACTACACGAAGAACGAACTTTGGTCACCGCTCTGAAACATTCAAGCATGACTTGTAAAACTTACTTCTAAAGGTGCAGATCAAAAGACTTGGTGGCTGATCTTAACATGTACTTAGCTACTCCAACCAGTGCTTAGTTTTCTGCTTTATTCGTGCTTCATTTCTGCTTTTTCAGACAGAATGAAGAGCTGATCATAACAGTGACTGAGACAGAGCTTTATAAAAGGCACTAACAAGACTGAGAGAAAGACTAGAAAGAAGAGAGGATGGAGAGGAGTGAAAGCCAAGGGGGAAAGTGGGTGTAAAAGCAGAGATAAAGAAAAAGGGAAATTGCTATTCCCTTTGGCTTTTGATATTAAACTTTGTAGTAACCCAGAATTATTGTTCAATGGATACTTCTACAGTTTGAGAAACTTTTCTAAATTGAAAACTAAAAATTTTAAAATTTCCTGTTTTTAAAAAAAAAAAATATCTGAACCTTATTTTGGAAAAAAAAATTGGAATGCAACTTCAGCTGGAGAGATCCATCTTTTATTTTGATATAGTTTTCTGTATTCAGAAGATACACATCAGGTTCAATTGTTGTAAACATTGTCTTGTGTCACTTGACAATTAGTCTAACAAGTATAAATGATCAGCTAGACTTCACTTTGGCAACCAGATACGGGATATCAATTTTTATGAAATTAATATGTGGCATAGGCACTTTGTTTTATTTTTCCCTTTATAATAGAAAGCTATTAATAAACAAGATACCAGTCAGGCAAATTAGGTTTAATGAGTTACTTGACATCACTGAATTTTAAATACTGCCAACATATGTAGAGTTCACTTGATTAATAAGTGATAGTCTCTTACCAGTAAAACAAGCTGCGTACACGGTTGCGTGCTGCTCAGGGGACTTCAGGAGTGAAGTGTCATTCCTGTGAACGTTAACAAGACTGAGTGAGCAGTGGGCACTCCTGCTTTCCGCTGATAGTTCCATTGGGCTCAATGTTGACCACATACAGTTATTATCTTCCAGTGAAAACCAGTTGCATCAGCAAATAGGGTCTTGCAATACCTGTCAAATAGCAAGGCTTAATGGTATTTCCTATAATACATTTTGGACCTCTATAGGAGCTTTTGTCTAATACTCATAAAACATTTTTGACAAGCACTTAATTAAAAGTTCATCTTACTTTTGAACATGTATAGAATAGACTGAAATGCATATATCCAATTTCTACATGTCCTTAAACAGACTACAGCAGATTTTTTTTAATGTTTAAGTGGTACCACAAAGACCTTTTGAGACAGGAAATAGAATAACATGTCTAGTTGCAATTGCAGCATAGAGTTAAATGCATAGAGAAAACAAAATGGAGAGTTTAGTCAAAACTGGGTCCATTTTTTTTAGCACTGAATAAACCAACGACCCTGCAGGAGACAGAAGGTTGGCTTCATAAATTTGAAGAACCGTATTTTACATCTATATCAAGATAGCAGTCTTCCTAGGATTGTGATAATAGTAGTATTTAATTGCTATGAAGAGCATCTTCCTTCTAAGTAATGACTTGCCTGACACTGTGTACTCTTAAGATCGAAACACGGTGTGGTATAGCTGCAGTCCACATGTTAATAAAGTAACGGAAATCAACATAAACTCGAGCAAAGTTACAAAGAACTTAAAGTACTGTGTGGCAGAATTCAGAATACAGAGCAGCTGCAGCTGGGGGGAGTGAGGATGGTGGTGAGAGGCTGCTAACAAAGGCAGGTATGAGAAAGACTTAAAAAGCTAAGAAAAGGATTGTCACATGTTTCTTAAATTTTGATCCCTGGGCTGAAGCTCATGATAAAGGGCGGGTCTTTGATTTTACATGTTTTTTCCTTCTCCCTTTAAGAAGGGGAAGGCATGGCTCCAGAGGCAAAGAAGTTTGTGGCCTAGTCACCTCTGGAGAGGTGGAGAAAGAGACTGGAGAAAGGAATCAGGTTGTGAAAATATGATTTTTAAGGTGGGAATTTAAACTTTTTGAGCTAACAGAGGCGAGTCCTCAAGCTCCTAGATCAAAAGGACAAGTGTTGCATTTATCTGTCCAACACTGAAATACCGTGGTTACTAACCAAGGACTTTGGGGAGCCAGGCTGAAAGTGTTCAGTGTTGTTCTGTGCCGGACTCGCCCTGCTTACATTTAAAGCTGTAGTTGTGAAATACAAAGCTTTATGAAATGGTATCTTACGTGAGAACAATTTTTTTTGTGTGTGAGTACATTGTTGTTCTCAAAAAAATTAAAATTGTGGAGTGACAATAGTGGTTATTTGTCTGTGAATCACTGTGCTAATGTGCAGTGATTTTTGAATGCTGCTGCAGTAGCGTTTGTGGAAGAGTTAGAATTTTTAAATGGCAAAACTTGCTCTTTTTCGTAATTCTGTGTCTCTTCTGGGGGACTTTTCACTACTTCACAAACAGCTGAGGTCTTCCTTGGCCTGCTTTCTTTGTACAAGCCTGAATGTTAAGGCTAAAGAAACTTAATATCATGAAGGATCGGTTTACTGCAAGAAAGTAGAATTTTTCTGAATTAGGCCTTTAGCTTGTCTTTAACCAACCCTCAGTAGGTTAAAAGGTAGGTAATGAACTCCATCAGCAGGTTGCTTCCTTACCTGTTTGACTTGTTCATTGAAGCTATTTGCCTCAATATAACCTCAGTATTTTTATTCTGAAATATCAAGACAGAATCTACATCACAAACTATGAGAATACTTCACAGCACAGAAGTTGAATATATACTTTTTTGTTGTTGATAAGTGACTGCAAATATGTAAGTAAAGTGATGGTAGATGCTTTTAGAAAGCAAATTAAAAAAAAAATGGTTCATGCAAGTCTTTCTCTGACACAAAAATTGTAGAACTCTGATGAAACCGAAAAGCATAATTGTTTCCTGAAACCATATACAGGATTTGAGATTACTCTGAGAACTATTGATTTTAAAGTTCGTGAAGAGTGTCTGTAATCAGCATAGCAATTTGACTTCTTAATTAGACTAGTCCCTTGAGGGTTTGGCTCCCGTACAGTATGTCTATGAATCTAATCAACCAGACAGCAAAAAAACAATCATAGATACTATCTTTACTTTTTAACTCACAAAGGAGCAAGAACCGAAATACTAGAGCTCTTGCTTCTGTGATAACTAAAACATGAATCTGAATGAATGGAGGGGCAGGGGGGGAGAATGCCCTGAAAGAAATCTAAATGCTACAAAATGAGGTCCTCAAGCAACTAACAGAAATGAGAGAAGGACAAAAAAAGACTCTTGGACTGTGCCTGAGATCAAATACCAGCTACCTGCTGGACCGGTGTGCATTGATTTTCAATTTTTTTCGTTGGGGATTTATCAAGTCACAGGATATGTAAGGTTTTGATTTTGTCATGACAAGTCAGTCAGTCTGTTGCATATGTTTAAAAAAAAAAAAACAAGTGCTGTCTGTTATTAATTCATATGCTAGATTTGTCTTGTCTCTCACTAACAGAAATGTTGATAATTTGAATTTATCATTAGTTATCCTTTGTGTATGAAATTACTTACAGTGAAAATAGCTGGAAACAGTAGTTAGATTAAACAGTATCCAAAGCCTGACTTATTTCTTCAATATAGCTCTTCCATTTACTCTCTTTTCCAGTAGGTTAGCTGGTCATCTATTTAGGACTTGAAGAATGCAAGCTCTGTATTTGGTATTAAAACCAGGCTCTGGACTGCAGGCAGTTAAATTGTGTTTTGTATTCTGGTTGTTATGCAAACATATAGCCATAGTAATTGAGGATGTTAGTCTGCTAGGTGACTAACATCTGTCTATGGTTTATTCTTGCATTTTGTTTCTTTAGGGCTGAAGTTTGTGCACTGGCCTTCTTGTCATTGATACGGAAGACGGAGTTTTTGGTTTTGCACTGTGCTTGTGTTGAAAGGCCGAGTTCATAAATGCCTGTAAGAGAGTTTTGATGATTTCTGCGGTAGGTCAGGAATCTTGTACAACTAGAAAACTGGTTTTGCACAGATAAGCCTTTCTCCAGTGGCAGACAATTCTACTTTACTTTTGGAGGAGAGTTGTTTGTTCTGTTCATTTATTCTAGAGTTCTTAAACAGACTCATAGCTGTATTTAAGCTCGACTAGTGACCTCTTAAAGTTGTGGACTGAAATCTGACGCTTGATACTATGCCAGATACAGAGCAGAAGACAAAATTACATTCTCGGAGAGATCGTTGACTTGAGTGTGAATAGTCGAAACAGCTATGATTCTTGCCTATAAGTGGTTTTTAATTTATTATCTGGCATGGTTTTAATATATTATTTATATATTTATATATTATTAGGCATTATTATATATATTATATGCATATATTGGGCCTATATATACAATATACAATTGCATATATACAATATATTGCATATATTGTATATGTATTTATATATTGTTAGGCATTATTTGTCAAAAGGCCATCTAGGGCATTCAAAGGGAAAGGTCTTTATTACTCTTTTTCCTTGTTTGTGTTTTCAGGTTTCCTTTTCCATACTTGGTGGCGATTAATGGATGGATGATTCTGTATTTAGTAGAGGGACTGTTGGCAGTAGTGGGAGCAGTAGTGATGTAATTCTTTTTTGTGACTATACAAAAAGAATTTGGATAAAATAAGGGCATTCTTACTAATGGAGAGAGACTTTCAGAGTTATAAACAAGAAATCTGATATAAAAGGAGACTATGGAAACTGTTTACTATGACCAATGAGTTCCTCTTTAATAAAAGACACCTGATGACAGCTCTTAGAATCAGAGGTTTTTTATGTTAACTTGATGAGATCTACCAATGTATGATGCCAGTCACAGGACAGGATGCCAGCCCCATGATCGTGAAAGCTGCATGCATATGTGTATGTATGCAGTTACTTGCTGTCACTCTTGCTCTGTGTCTCTCCAGCCCATTGAGTGGGCTCTGTCTTTGAGGCTGGAAGCATACTTTTACATATGGATTCTTTATAGGCCTTTTCTATTAACATTCCATGTAGGTTTGCCTTAGTGCTAACTGTTAGTAGGTTTGTGGTTTTTTTTTTTTTTTAACCCCCTTAAGGTTCCGATTTTCAGGTGGGACCTGGAATAAAATGATTATTTCCTTTCTGAATTCAGTTCCATTTCAAATGAACTATAATAGGAAGACAATTTTCAGCCTCTACAGATGACGTGGAAAATATGCTTGATGATGTATCCTGGGGATATTTATTTAAGTGCTGCACAGCGATTGAGCTTTTAGATGCTGATCTTTGAGATGCAGAACTTGATGTCTGAAGTAATTAATAACAAAAGCCTGCCAGCTTTCACCATGGGATCCGTAAGAGTATGCTAGCCAGCATGTAATGTTTCAATGAGGCAGAGGCTATTGGAAAGACAGCAGAAGACAAGTGCTACTTGGATAGTAGGAAGGACATCTCATGTAAAAATTTAACCTCAAGCTATTCCAAAATTGCCCATGTTCTCTACCTAATCAGCAAAGAGTCAGCACATGTGAAGGATGATCTGTGCTGTTTGCAGCTTACTGTATGTTCTGTATCTCGTTCTGCTGAAAGGGGAGTAGCTGGAGCAGCGCAGAATAGGGCTCCTTTCCTCCAGATGCTTAAAAAAAAAAAAAAAGGGTTGGGTACACATGTTGGGGAGGATGGGGACACTGCTCCTGCCCAGCAAGCAGCTCACCGGATTTACCTGTTGAGGAGCTTTGATAGTGCTGGGTGGGACAGGTAGGAGACTGTCGCTGCTAGGAGGGCTTAGAACAGGAGGTAAGGTAGGCTTTTGAGCAGCAAGCAGGCTGTGTGTCTGCAGGGTCAAATTTTAAAGGCGGTTAGAAAAGTCTTCTGGAAGATCAAAAATGAGCTATGCGAAGTTTGTTACTACCCAGAGAGCTGCCGGAAGTTCAGGCTTGGTCAGGTACCGGTAAACAGGGATGTTCTGTGCAGAGATGGGGATGGGAAAAGACATCTGTGTGCAAAACTTTGTGGTTTTATGCTGCTTACCCTTTATAAACAAATTTCTTTATTTCAGAATTTCGCTGTTCTAGCTTATTATCAAGTAGAACACGCTATGTCAATTTAAAAGCCCTTTCAGTGTACTTGATCATTTCAGTTTAAATTGTTAGTGCAGGTAAATACACTTGAAGCTCTGGTAAATTTGATATGCTGTTATGGTATGCAGTGGCACGCTTCTGTAAGAAGTACAGAAACAAGTGCCAGTTTTAGTTTAAATTGTAGAGCTTAACCTTTTTTCTTTTTGCACTTTTAACATGCTCTTTCAATTTTGCTGAAGCTTTCTTGGTCTGCAGAAGTCAGCACCAGGAAAAGCTTTAAAGAGACAAACTGATGACTGTGTTATGTTTTCAGTGGCTAAATAGTAACCTGTGTTTATGAAATGCAGAATATATGCAATGTTGCAATGGTTTGAAATGCTGGTATTCCATGAGTATTTACTAGGAAAAAAATCTGGGAAGATGTATCTTTTGTGTAAGTAAAATGGAGCTGCACTTAGGGTTTTATTTATTTATTTATTTTATTTCAGTTCTTTTTCTGAGAATGGGGGAAATAAAAGTTAAGGTAAAAATGCTTTTGATCCCATGCTGAATGTTGTTAAGATTTTTCTTAACACTAGCCATCCACTTTAGAAATTTAAGGCGTGTGTATCTTCCACTGTACACAGCTTTGGTGAGGCTGCACCTGGAGTGCTGAGTCCAGTTCTGGGCGCCCCAGTACTAGAGAGACCTGGGCATACTGGAAAGAGTCCAACGTGGGGCCACCAAGATGATGAGGGGACTGGAGCAGCTCTCCTGTGAGGAGAGGCTGAGAGAGCTGGGCCTGTTCAGCCTGGAGAAGAGGAGGCTCAGGGGGAATCCCACTGATGTGTACAAACGCCTGAAGGGAGGGTGCAAAGAAGTCAGAGCCAGGTTCTTTTCAGTGGTGCCCAGCGACAGGATGAGAAGGAACGGGCACAAACTGGAACACAGGAGGCTCTGTCAGAACATCAGGAAGCACTCCTGTAGCGTGCGGGTGACAGAGCTCTGGCACTGGTTGCCCAGAGAGGCTGTGGAGTCTCCCTCCTTGGAGATCTTCAAAAGCCGCCTGGACATGGTCCTGGGCAACCTGCTCTGGGTGGCCCTGCTTGAGTGGGGGGGTTGGACAAGATGGCCTCCAGAGGTCCCTGCCAGCCTCAACCATCCTGAGTCTGTGTCTGGCAAATATGTTACGCAGGTTTTCTATGGGAATTGCAGTTTGGGTTTTGGTTTAATTGATGTGAAGGTATAACAGTGCATCTTCTCTAGCAAAGAAAATAGAGGGTTTATGCAGTCAAAGTTCTGAGAATATAGTGTACTGTATTGTAGACTGAAAAAAGTAAGTCAGAGAGGCTAGCACTGGTAAGAGACTGTTTTGCATGTTTCTCCTGTTTGAGAAATCAGATGACCTTAGGCGCTAATTTAAACTTTGTCTCAACTTTAAGGCAACATTTTCATTATGTGTGTATTAAATGTGGGGGAATTCAAGTTGTACTTTCCTTCAGTTGTTAAGTAAGACTTTATTGGTTTAGCTATGAGGTATGCTAGTGATCTGTATGTGCAGATGCTGCTTCTGAGCAGCACCATCACAGATAAGAAATCTTATTTTCTCTTAGCAGAAAGCATAGCACAGAGGCCAAAGGCTGTGTTGTGAAACTTCCCTAACTTAATTTTTAAAAATCCCTCATGTATTAATCATCATAAAGAAATAAGCACCAGGTCCTGTGTGACTCAGCAAAATTTATGCACCCAGTTACTGATCACGTATCTATCTTATGCTTGGTTTTAGATTCTGAGAATGTAGATTCGTAAACACTTAGTAATACCCCAAGGACCCCCGTCTTTTTTTTCTGGTGTTACTTTCTTCCTTGTGCCTAGAAGAAGCATTTGAGCAGCCTCCTGGTGACCCATAGTGTGGAAGAGACCTGGGTTAAAATGAGTTCAACAGAATAAAAAGAAACTAGTCATGATTTTAATTGAGGAAAGTAAATCTTAATTGGATTCAGAGCTGGGAGGAAATGTTTCAGGAAGAGATGGAATGTGTCCCTGCAGCTGTGTAAGGAGTGAGGTTCTGTAATGGGAGATAGTATTTTGGGACAGGTAGGTATGCATAGTTAATTCCCCATGTAGTACTTCCACGTGACAGCTTGCTGGATATCCCTTGACAACTAGGTATTGTGAATTCTCATATTCATGAGCTATGCAGAACTGAATTTTCTTCAATTAAATATTAATTTAAATGCTAGATGAATATGCTATTCACAAAGCATCAAAATTCAACATAAAAGGAGGTTATGGATGAGTAACATACCATTTAAATTGTAAAACAGTCTTCTCATAAACATGAAATATGAAAGGAGAGGTACAGCTCACTTCATAGAGGATTACAAACGCTGAGAATTTTTTTTTTTTCAGATTTTGAGTGAAATGCAAGGTCTATTTTGTATAGTTAATGAAGGTGGTTGGGATTTAATTATGATAGAAGTCAAAGGCAAAATTTACCAGGACTGGGAAAAACAGCTGGTACTTGGAAAAAATTTACACTCTGAAATCCAAGTGACAACATTATGAAATCATTTTTGAAAGGCAATTGAGAAATAAATCTCAGAATACGTATTCCTATAAACCCTCTTCCCTGGTTTTTCTTTAAGGTATGTCTGTGTGTTTCATACCACTCTTGTTCACAGCTGCCAAGCAGAGACTGAGATTTTATTTGAAAATAGGTTGGGCACTTGTGGTGCTCATGAATATGAGAATTGTTGCTTTCAAATAGCTGATAATGAGAATATCAGCTGAATTGAGATCAGTTGCACATAAAGTCTGACACTGTGCAACAACAAAGTGGATTGTAACAAAATATTCTGTAGGCACATTAATTCTCGGTGTGGGAGAGAAACCTCAAGCAGGTTCTGTTTTAAGCCAGAGGTGTTAGTTGTTAGCAGAATCACAGAAGAGTAGAGTATGGAAGGGGCCTCTGGAGATCCCAAAGAGGCGTGAAGTAAGGGAGTAAACGCTTATGTTGCAAAGTGCTGGGGTCTCACAGATGGCTTTTTGTCATTGTTATTCAAAGGTTAGAACCGACATGGAATCTTCAAGTATATTCACATAAGAACACAGTTTTAAGAGAGAAAGGGCAGGATGGTGTTGCTCTGCATATGAAAGATCACGGAATCTCACAAGATGAATATAAAAATAACCTTCTCACATTGTGCTCCTTAGTGCTAACTGTTGAGCTAGTGATACTCTGTGACTATGATTTATAAGTTGTATATATGCTAATAAGTGGATGGATATGATGTTCTCATAACTGTGTTAGGTACCTTTGCCTGTTAGCATCATATTGGTGTCATCCAGATGGGTTCTTGTCATCTTGTCATGTTCTGTTTTGATTTGGGGAGTAGGAAAGACAATCAAAAGAAAAACTGAGTGGCATGTAAGGCATCTGATCTGAATAGAACAAGCTGAATGGGATGCAGTTTCTTCTAATTTTTTTAAAGATTTGTTTCAAATTATTGAATCTTTTTTTTTTTTTTCCTTTCCTCTGATCATCACATATTTGGAAATTAGGACAGTTTCTATAATTGTGTGTATGCTTTCATTTAGGTGAAAAGCAGGGAGAAAAGTTTTTCTTTGCATATTTGGAAACTTATAGCATGGACCTGAAAATCTTCATTCAAAGAACACAGTTTCATTTCTGCTTTTAGGAAGTTCTGCTTCTTGGATATATGTAGTGTGAACCTGAACTTTATATATCAGTTAATAGACTGTAATCTGTTTTAAAAAAATTCAGACAATTCAGAATTACTCCAAGTACAATCCTTTATATTCTGTATCGTATAAAAGCAAAGCCATGGGATTGCATACAGAAATTCAGTATATCTACTTTTGTTCATTGAGGGACAGTAGGTAAGAATTCAGTGACTTATCTATTATGGGCGTAACACCTGACTTTTTAGATTGTCATCACTGTGATTTGTTTTTTCATCCCCAAAGCTTAGGAGAATGGTTGCTGCTGGTGTATTTTGTGCTGCTGATTTAAATTCTCATTCATTTGAATGTGTTGAAACTGTGTGGGAACCATGAATCCATAAGAGACATAGGAAGGTTCAGATTCTGCTTATTTTGTTGTGATTTAGGAATGGTTTAGGATTTTTCTTATTTATTTATTTAAATTTGGAAAGAGAAACCTGCTTACATTTGGATCCCCTACATTATTTAAATCCACTTGAATTATCATTAAAATTACATGTCTAAATTATCAGAATATAATCAATGAGCCATGCCATCGTTTCAGTTCCAGTACCTTCATTGTACCTGAACTACAAATGAAATATCCGCTCTTCAGGAAGAGACATTTGTCTGAAAGTGCCTTGGCACCTGCCAATCTTTCAGTGAAATTTCATGGCAAAATTTCTGCACAAATCTTGAAATATTTTACAGGCTCAGAGCCTTTGGTGTTTTCTTGAATGTGAGATCATTGCTCAGCCTGTGGCCATGTAAAATGGTAACTATGACAACTGCAGCATTGGAATGGAGGGTGAGGAGGGAGGTTTCTGTGAAAGAAGTAATATCCTTTGACACACAAAAAAAGAACCTCTCTGAGCCTCCTCAGACAAAGATATTATATGGATGTTTTATTTGTGGGGGCTTCTGTTGTTTTCTAATGTCAAGGAAAATTAAACTTCCCATGACTAAGTTCTCTTCCAAGTTTAATTGGTACCATAGGTTTTAGAGAGGTCTACTTCATACTTAAAAACTTGTAGAATATTCTCAGGGCTTTTGAGGCATCGAGCCCCTAGAATTTAGTGCAGTGAAGACTGAGGCTATGAAAATGTGTGGCTTTAAGTTTTGGGGTTTCCTTAGTTTTATTAGATAAACTAGAAAATCAATTAGAAAAGGAAGGAACAATAGCTTTTGAATTTTGAAAAAACTATGGAATAAATTTAGGTAAATGGTGAAATTACAAAAACAGGCATGTTCAAAGAGAATGATGTGCAATATTTCGGTATGAAGCCTGTGGGAGTAGAAAATTACTTCTGTTTTTCAAGGCATTCTAAGTTGGGCTGTTTGCAAAAACTCTGATTGGATTTTGTAGCAATATTTGCAAATCATCTGAGATCACCTACACCTATTCATATTGTATCAAATCTCCAGCTTTTCTGAATTCTTTTCAACTTTTCACCTTTAGAAATTTCTGTTCCCCAAGGTTTTTTTTAAGTGATAGTGTGTGACAAAAGAACCTGCTCCTATTTTATGTCTGTGTTTTCTTTCAGTTGTATTCTTGTGCTTAATGTCAACATCCGTTATTTGTGCCAAGTTGTTGGACAGGAGTGTATCTTCATGTTTTGTGCATTGAAACAAAAATTGTTTTTTTTCCAAATGCTGCTCTGTGTAATGCTGTCTGAATTTAAAAGCTTTCTTAACATTCAAGAATTCCATCACAAGTGGAACATATATGATGCAAGATAGAATTGCTAATAAAGCTTTCTTACCTTGGCAGATATTTCACCTTTATCTGAGTCATGTTCGATTCTGTTTAATGCAGAAGTGAATGGTAGTGTAAAATCAAATCAGCGGAATTCGAACTAACAGTTCAACAGCTGAGGAGACGGTGAAAATTTTTTGTTAAGGAATGTAATATCTATACTTTGAAGACTCAAGGAATCCTTGATTTTTAAGTTAGTGGCCTGTGGAATATATTCCAGCACTGCAGATTCCCTCTTCCTTGCTGAAATATCTAGCTCCTCCGAGTTTACCAGCAATGATGCTTGGGGTGAGGATTCCAGCACACAGTGGCAATGACATTAGGCCAGTTTACCTGTAACTAGTGTTGAGGCTGAGATGGCGACGAAGTCACTCAGGCCTGTCATGACAAAGCCCATCATAACCAAGTAGGATCAAGGATAAATCTTATCCTTGTCTTCCACAACACCTGCCGTCTTTCAAAGTTGTCCACATGGAAGAGGAATCCAAGATTTTCCGTTTGCTGATGACAGAATTGCAGTGCAAATCCTGGTCTGTCATCCTAATACTTGCACCTTAGTCTGCTGTCAGGAAGGGAGTGAGATGGTGAGGTGAAAGCTCATCGGTCATGCTGTTTCATTGATGGCCAGCCAGCCAGTAGCACTGAGTGACTTAAAGTGAATGACAGCTAGCTTTGCTATGATGTCTAGTTTGAGATGGTATTGTGTGATTCCTGATGGTAACCAAGCTTTAAAATTCATTTTGATTTTATCTTTTGATGTCCTTTTAACCTTTTGGTTTCTTTTGCTGTTATGTATAAAGCATAAAGATGCAGAAACTGCTTTTAAAATAACTGCTTGTCTCAAGAATCTTTTTTTAATCATAATTTTTTTAATCTTTGGCTTTGATTTTATGGTAGCATTGAATTCCAGATTGAATCCAGCTAATGGATTTCACAGAGGAAAGGCATAGTTACTATGGCTACACAGCACCCTGAAAGCTTAAAAGGACGAAGGATAAATGAATACGGTACTGGCTGCGTAGCCATTTCTAGAATAGATTCTAATAATTTAAAGGCTTTATAGTCTTTCAGACACTGTCAGAAAAAGCAAGATGTTAGTCCTTTAAGACTTTATATTTTATTCTTAGTTTAGATCATTACTTTTGAAGTAGCATATTTGAAAAATATTTTTCAAAATGTCCTCTGCTTTTAGCCAATTATAGTTCACATTATATCTGTTGCATGTAATGAAGCTATTACTGATAGTTTTATCACTGATTTTTTTTACTATGGTATATTAAAATAAGTAGAAATCTAATCCTCCTATGGCAGAATAAACAGAGTAATTGTAGTTTGAAAACTTCTAGTAATGTGCTTACAACTTTCACTGTATTTTTGGCTGAAATACTTGTCTAAAATGTGTAGATCCGTTTATAAGAGTACCAAAGTTAAAAATAAGTTGCATGTAGTAAAGGATAAAACACATGCATTGTTAAGTTCATATAATTAAGGAATGGATTACTGGTTTTTAGCATCACCTTAGTGAGTGATGGCAGAAGTGCTACTATTTTTTGTTGTTTGAGAAATAAACTGCATGTTAGAAATCATGAACATACCACTCATCAACTCAATGGCATATTTTAATGACCTGTTAAAAGTAATACAAAATAAAGGTTTTTTTTTAAGAGTGTAATAGTAAAATGCATCTATTGTTTACCTCATAGATCGAAGTTGTCTGTGGGTAATTGTAGGCAGTGTACTTTGGCTTACTCAGTAGTACTAATTCATCGGGAAGGTGGCAGGTAACCTCACCTAAGTAATATTGTTGTTTGTAGAGAGAGATTTCATGTGGTGCTCTTTTTTGCAGGCAGAGGGCTTTTGTATTTGTATTTTGGATTTTCCTGTCCAGCAATGTTTACCTGTATTTGTGAACTGGACTTTCTGCATATGCTGCAGACAGCTGAGTGGTGGTCCTGTTGTGGATCTCTTCTGTGCTCTCTAGAAACACCAGATTTGCTACGTAGCCCATAGTATTGTTTGCTCAAGGCATGCAAAGAAGCCTTTCCACCCATCAGAATTGCTGTACAGAAGAACTTCATCATGCAGACCAGAGATTTAGACCAATCTAAAAAGTCTGCTTGGGCGAAATTCCAAGATGAGCAAAAGAGAATGTCTGGGGAAAGCCAAGAATAACCCAAACAAATGTATAGGTGAAAGGAGGCGATGCTGGTAGAATTATATTGTGAGAATTTCTTCTTGTTGTTTGTTGTGGTTCTGTGATTACGTAAATATTCTGTATATTTTTAAGGTGGCTCTAAGTTATAAAATACAGTACTGTGGTGTAGAAGTGAGCCAGAAAGATTGATTAACTTTTCACTCGCCATAGGGCCTCTTCCTAGCTGCTTCTCATGGTTTTGGATAGACAAATCTAAAATACAGATATTATGCCTCAGGAAAACTGGCCTGCTGAATTCCTTAATTTACAGCTTGCACAACAGTTCTGTTACGGTTCCACCATAAACATACAGAACCAGTGTGCTCAAAATTAATTTATGATATTTACTGATTTTTTTGAGTGGTTATTTTAAGAGAGCCTTTCAGAAGATCTTCACTTAAAAATCAATCATATATGCTTACTACTTGTTGAAACTGGAGCACGGATTCTCAAGATAGATTCTCAGGTGAAATGTGAGGTATTTTTAGGAAATTACTGTTCCTGTTAGTTTTTATCTTGCATGAAAATGTATTGAGAAATTTTCCTCTTATTTGCATTTCTTTGATCATAAACATGAGGATGAAAAAATTTGGGCTGTTAATGGTTTGTAGGTGATGATACCTAGCTGAAGTTGTCCCAAAGTAGACCAGTCACTGTGGGCTTTTCATTCAAAGAGTTACTTTCCAGCACAGTATATCTTATATTACTTTGCTATATGTAACATAAGATTTTGAATTTTTTAAAAAATTGTAGTCAAGTAAAAACTACCAGAAGATTGATAGTTGTTTTACAGCATAGATCTCTCACCCCTGCCTTATATGATTTAAATGTCATTCTCTTAAAAAAAAAAATGAAATGATTAAAAAATCACCCCCCTAATTTGGGGAGGGGTTATATTCATGGGTGGGTATGTGTTTCATTCCAGTGTGTTTTTCGTTCGATGAAATATTCCATTTATTTATTATTTACTTAAGTACTGCATAAAAAAAGATGCTGCTTGAAATTCAGAAGTGGATCAGTTAAAGTGCTTCAGCAGAAGACTGGGTCTATGTGATATTTGATGTTGCTATGGGAAACTGCTTTGCAAGAACACTTGCAGAGCAGATGGACCAAGACAGATAAAACAGATACAGGTATTGAATAGAGATTGTGTAATGTTCTGTGAAACACCAGGAAAACATGAACTCAGATCTGTGTAACATAGTTCCTTGATTTGTCCTTCTTTAATGGATACACTGCTAACTTAATTTTCAAAACACAGCTCTTTACGGCGAACTTGTTTTGTTTTCCTTTAAATGGGATAGTATATTTTCATGGTATTTTATCTTATGCCATTGAATTTAAACAACTGTCTGATGTGAATAGCTCAGTAGTGAAGGTTTCTTAAAGTTTTTGACTTCTTAACAAGTCAAAGAAAATTTCAGAGTATATCTACCCCATCTTCTGTTATACGCAAAACCAGTAATGTCCTTACTTTATGCTGTAATCTGCTACCTTTTGGACAAGCCTCTAAAGTTACATCTAAGTACACAAGCGCTATGGAGTGGAAAAACTTTGTGTTTCAGGCATTATAATTGTGTTAGCTTAAGATGCTCTTGGCTATTGAGAGTTCTTCTGTAGTCTTATATGCTAGCTTTATTTCTGTGTTTAAAAAATAAAAAAATCTCACCCTGTTTAAGAACTAGAATGTGTTTGTAATCATTTGGCCCAATGTTGGCTTCCTTAGCAACATGAATACAAAAGATACCCACGTGATGGTATACATGCAACCTGCCTTTCTAAGGGTGCATATGTATAGAAATACACTGTATGTTTATTTGTCATATATTCTTTCTTCCTTCTGGCAATGAATAAAATAGGCATATACCGTTCAGTTTTTCTCTAGGAAAATATAGAATTTGAAATTTTGTAGTTTTATCTTTTCAAAAACTCAAATGCAAACTTGTAAAAAAAAAAAAAAAGTTTCTGAAAAAGTAATAACTGCTGTCGTGAAGATGTATTACTGCAACTGCTAAAGGATTTTTTCCTAAGTAATACACTGACACTATAAAAAAACAAAAACAAAAACACAAACTTCAGACTTTTAACCTACAGTGTATCTGTGCTTCTATTCTTGATGAGTTATAAAACTTATTCCATGGGCTGATTTCTGCGCATACATTGAAACAATTCTTTGGCTCATGCAATCATAAACCCATGACTGCCCATGTAACTATCAGTCTTTTTCATTTAGTATGAAATAGCAGGAAATACCATACCACTGAATACCATACAGTTGATCGACATTTCTAGAGTGCATGTTAAAGAATTCATTTGAGAGTAATGCTTGGTTGGTTTTAAGTATATCCTTTCATTATGAAACGAAACACATTTAATATGTTTGTTGTTAATCCATTTTAAATATCAAATGTGAATATCTTCCAGAAGTTACATATTTGTGTATTTTCTGCTTTTTTAGGGTAGCTAGCAAAAACAAGAAAAGTTTGAGGCAGGAATTAGTGGGGAAAATTTTATGGCCTCTGTTCTATAATGAAATGGATTGGAGTATCAGAATTTCGTCCATTGTTTGTGCAAATCTGTGGATGTCAAGTCTTGCCATTAATATCAGAGATGTCAAAAGACATGCTGGCTTTCATTAGAGTCAGGATTACTGTACGGTGTTAGCTTTCCGCTACAACCTTTGTATGCCTTTTAGACTAGCTAAAGCACAGTGAGATTGGTTGTATTTTTTTATGCATCTCAGAGAAGACATTTCATGGGTGATTAATTACAACCTATTTTCAATTTATTTTAACCAGAGACCAGTTAAATAAAACGCTTTACAGAATCATTGAATTGTTGAGGCTGGAAAGGACCTCTTGAGATTGTCTAACCCCCTGCTTGATGCAGGGTCATTTAGAGCACGTTGCCTAGGGCTCTGTCCAGTTGGGTTTTGAATATCTCCAAGGATGGAGACTCTGTAACCAGCCTGGGCAACCTGTTCCAGCTTTTTCAGACCCACCGTGACAGTAAAAGGAAAAAAAATCCATTTGTTTAAACAGGACTTCATGTATTTCAATTTGTGCCCGTTTTCTCTTGTCCTTTCACTGGATAGCACTGGGAGGAGTCCAGTTCTGCCTTCCTTGCTCAGCCCCCCTTTAGATATTTATACACATGAATGAGATTGCTCTGAACCTTCTCTTCGGGGGGCTGAAGGCCCCCATTTCTATCAGCCTCTCCTCATACAGAAGATGCCCTGATCCCTTAATCACATTCGTACCCTTTTGCTCCCTTATGCACATGTCTCTCTTGTACTGGGGAGCCTGCCATTGGGCCTGGCATTATATCTCACCAGTGCTGAGTAGAGAGGAAGGATCCCCTCCCTCAGCATGCTGGTGGCACTCTTTCTAACGCAGCCTGGGTTGCTGTGGGCCTTCTTTACTGTAAAGGGCACATAGCTGTCTCATGGTCAGCTAGTTGTTTGTCAGGACAAGATAAACAATGTTGCCTGCTCTCTCCTTGTCCGTTCATACAGCCTTCTCATTGTCAAAGCCTGTCATGTTGGTCAGGTGGAATTTCCCTTTCATATGCTGACTATTCCAAAAACAATTCTTTTCCTTCATGTTTTTGGCAACCATTTCCAGGCTTTCCGTGCTCCATCCCCTTCCCGAGGGTTGGGGTGAGGCTGTGACTGATCTGCAGTTTCCTGGATCCACCTTTTTGCCCTTCTTGAAAGAGCAGCATTTACCTTCTTCCAGTCCTGAGGACCCACCCCCCTGCCACCACCATGGTCTTCCAAAGGTTGTTGGGAGTGGAGTTATCCTCACAGTGACATCAGCCAGTTCCCTCAGCAGGCATCACAGCCCATGGCGGGGGGGCGGTGGTGGCGGTGGCAGCGGTGGCGGCGGTGGCGGTGGCGGCGGCGGCGGCGGTGGGTGTGTGTGTGGGTGTGTGTGGGTGTGTGGGTGGGTGTGTGTGGGTGTGTGTGTGTGTGTGTGTGTGTGGGTGTGTGTGTGTTCAGTTTGTTTAAATGTTTCTTAATCCGATCTTCCTCCATTCAGGGGAAGTCTACCTTGTTCCAGGCTTTCCCACTGATAGCAGGGGCCTGGGATTGCTGTTTTATCTGTAAAACAGGAGGTGAAAAAGCCATTCAGTGTGTTGGCTTTCTTTGTATCCTCTGTGTCCAGGCCCCTGTTGCCCTCCAGCAGACATTTGGGTGAATCAAGTCCCCAGTGAGGATCAGGGCCTGAAAACATGAGGCTTTCTCCTGTTACCTGAAGAAAACCTCATCTACTTCATATTCTTGATCATGTTGCATGTAGCAGACACCTACCACAATATTGGTCTGTCCACTGGTCCTTAGCTCTTAGTTGGCTAATGCTCTACCTTAAGACAGAGCTGCGTGCATTCCCACTGTTCCCTCATGTAAATGGCAGCTCCCCCCTCCTTGTCATCCTGGTGAGTCCATTGTGAAGAGCTTGAATCCTCCATAGCAGCACTCCAGTCATGCTATCTATCCTACTTCTGTCTCTGTGATCCCAGTGGTGTCATAACTATGCAACTGCATGTAGACCTCTTTAATTCCTCATTTTTGTTTTCTGTGCTGTGCGCATTAGTGTTGCCATAATTCTGCCTGGTAGGCATTTCCCTGTATATGTGGGCACAGTTGGGCTGGCCCCCCTACAGCCCTGTTTTTTTGTTTACAAATTTTCTCCTGTTCACGTTGCCCCGAACTCTTTCCTTGCCCACATCATCCTTGACTTCCTCACCTGAATGTGGGTTGTTCTCTCCCTCCCCTGTTGTTCCTAGTTCAAAGCTCTTGTTACTGGGCTGGCCAGCCTGTTGGCTTAGATGTTTTTGCCCTGTTTAGTTACATACCATCTCTTCTAAGCAATCCTGTGTCCTCAGAGAGCATCATGTGATCATATAAAAATGAAAGCCCAATTGCCGACACCAACTGCCCAACCAATTGTTGACTTGCAGGATCTGTCTGCTCTCCCTCCTACCTGTCTGGACAGAATGAGAAAACTGCCTGTGCCCTTGAGGACCTCCCCACTCACATCATATCCCACAGCCATGTAGTCAATGCTGGATACTTTCCTGATCTCCCCTGGCATCATGGTTGGTGCCTGTATGGAAGAGTAGCAGGGGGTAATAGTCTGCAGCAGCCTTTCCACAGTATCCTAATCCAAGCCCCCAGCAAGAAGCCAGCCTCCCCAGGCCACAGGTCGAGGGGCAGCTGGGGGTCTCTGGCCCCTGCAGTAGGGAGTTGCCTACTGTGAAAACCCAGCGCTTGCTCCCACGTGGTTCAGGTTTAGCTGGTTTGGACGCTTTGCTAGACTGAGCATGTATTTGTTGCCCTCGTATGACAGCTCTTTATTATATTTTACTTTTTGTTTAGCAAACAAATATATGTAAAAACATTACTAGTGAACAAATTATGTATTTTGGTCTTTTTGTTTTACTAAGTTTTATTTATCTTTGAATGGTGTTTTGTGAATGCCTACACCTATGTGTGACTGCAAAAAGGCTTTTTCCACTAGTATGGCTAATAAAGGGAAAATCATGCATGATTTTCTTGTGCTCAGGGAGATCAAGAATTAATCTCAAATCGATGTGAGAGTCTTCAGAAAGATGAATGGGAGCCAGTATCTGGCACAGGAATTGTTAATTAAGACTCGCTTTTGAGCCCAGAAGTGTTGTGTTACATTTGTACCACCTGAAAGACACCAGTGTTAACATTTTTCTGGGGCTTATTTCATAGCATGATTTAAGGCTATTGAGTTTACATATATGATATTTCAGCATGATATATGTAGTTTCACATGTGTCTTGTTTCTGTTCTAGGAAATGAACCCAGGAAGTAATGCGAAGGGCCATGTGAAGACCTGTCATAGCAGAAATTTGCTAAAAGATTGCTTTGCCTGTAAGTTTTTCTTTTCTGTTGTTAAATGCTAAGTTATATTAACATTACTGGGGAAAAGAAAGATTTATTTTAGCATTTTGATTTGCAGCTTGATTGTGAAGAGAACCCTGCCAAGTGCCTTATGTTGAACCCCTGCCATTATTAATTTACTGTATTACAGTGAAGACCAAACAGACATTTTTTCTTTTAAGTTTTTGAATCTAATGAATAAGTTTGTTTTGTCATTACAGGTTACACATGCAGTGTGGTGCATGCTACACCGCAATAGCTTATTTTTCAGAAACTCTGAATGAAAGGTAGAAAATGTCCAAACTGTTATGAGAGTATGAAACTTTTTCATTGAAAAGTTATTTAGCAATGATTGCCCGGGCAGATGCCTGCTGTGACTCGGACCTGTTCTGGAATGGTCATCTTTTTCCAGAGTTATTAAATGATAGGATAGTACCATTTACAGTCTTGCTATTTGTAGCAAAAGCTTTTCTTTGAGCTGTAGGGAAATAATTTATTTTGTTATACATTGCTTAACAAAATCCACTTAAGAATTTAAACTTTTGTTTTCATCTTGAGTCTGGTTGTCTACATCAAAATACTTAAATGAGTGAGAGAGATGAACTTGCCCTCACAGCAGTACTGCAAGGAGAGTGTTAGAAGCTCCATTTTACACAAAGAAACAAAAGCATCAGACTATTGATTTTTGCAGATTCATGTTTCTGGTGGCAGAGTTGAGAACAGAATTCAAAAGTTCTTAGTTCCAGTCAAGAATTATTATTTGAATATAAACTCTGTGATAGAGAATTATAATGGTTCATACCTCGGTATCATATATAAATGTGCCTAAAAAGTATATCGTGAAAGAAATTGGGGGTTTACAGAGAAAGTTTGCAAGCTGGAATTTAACCAGTATATTAATTTTCATCACTGTATATATAATTATTATAATTTAACTAAGCATGATCTAATTACCAAGTTCTTGAAAAACTGTAGAAGGGAAAGTATTAACCCATAGTGTTTCAAAAATGGTAATATCTGTTTAATACTTTAAAAATAACCATTCCAATTTTTTTTTAATCTGGCACTGTGAAAGAAGTAGCAATTCCTACACCTGGGCACTGTATAGGGAATTTAGTTTAACATAATCTGCAACTAAATTAAAACTTGCAAATGCTAGTCTTCAACAATTCAAGCTCTTTATGAAGTATCAGAAAGTGTTTTGATATTTATTTCTAATTTCCTTGAAAAAGTACTTCTTTGGCTTAGTGTTTCTTTACTGTTCTGATGCGACTGTTGAAACAATCACAAATTAAGTGCAGATATAAGAATATCTGTTAGAAATTTGAATCTGAGTTCTGCTTTTTTTTTTGTTTGTTTTAAAGTAAAAATTGAACAGTATTGTATTCATTCTATTAGTATTCACACAGTACTGGTGAAACTTCAACAATTAGTCCTCTGTTAGGATCCTAAGTGTATTAACATTGAAGCATTTCCTTTGGTTTTATCAGAGGATCTGGAGGGGATATTCCAGGACATTTCAAGGAGACTTTTGTGATTAATCAAGGAAGAGAGAAGGGAAACTGTTGCTCTGATAATGCTGCCTTAATATCTGAATCTGTCAAATTTTCAGTATTATTTGCTAGATTTAATTATTTAGCACTCTTTGGGCAAGTGGATTTCTAGCATCTTAACAGTAGCGTTGAAAAACAAACTGAAAAGAGGTGAGATGGAGTTAGAATTTACTAACCTATTTCAACTTCATCGTCTCTTTTAATTTCTGTCTTCATCTCTTCATGTCTGTCTGAGAAATGCAAGTATTTCAAATGTGTGTATATGTAAGTGTGCATCACATATATATATATATATATATTCATCAAAGATAAGGCAACGGGACAAAAGTATAGAATTGACTTGGAAAAGTCTTTGGTGAGAACATTGAGAAGAGTCATTGATAGGTTGCCAAAGCTGAGAGCCGTATTGCATGTTGAGCACTATAAAGTACAAGTGTAGTCTCTTAGACAACAAGTGTGTGTTTTGGAGTCCTGGAAATAGTCTAATTCCCATCTGATTTTAATAGTGTGACTGTGTTTGAAAATAGCAGAAAATACGTCTTTTTTTCTGACATAAAATGTTTGCAAAAACATTTGATAAAACATGAAACATTCAAAAGCATAGAACATTTCGATGGTATTGTATGTGAAAATATGAGATATCATAGATTTAAATATATAAAAAAAATCTTACTGATGTGTCACTTCACAATTCAATATTAATAGGAAGCGCAAATGCATTTCAGTGTTTTTTTTTTAATACAGAATTTTATTTTAGTTTTTACAAAAAAATCAAGGTAGCCATTGGAAGCTATTAGAGGTAGAAATGACCTTTTCCTCTTGTAGTGTATTATTGCTCATTACAGTATATTCAAATTACTTAAATGTGAGACTGTACTACTGCTTCCAAGTCAGTGCCATGAAATGAGATGCTAGAGCTGAACCACTGATTGGGTTTGTATGCTGAGCAAAGTCTTCCTCATTCTGCTTTTCTTAGTTTTGCTTTGCGTGTGTGGAAGTAACATCAGCTATCTTACTCATGCTTTAGGTTTTGTATCGTGTGTAACATGCCTGCAACCCCGCTTTTAAAGGTAGTCTGCCTTGAGTTGCATGCTGAACTTGCAGCTGATTGAAGTTAGGTGACATGAATCCCAGCTTTTATGATCATAGGAGCCTGCCACAGAAATGAAAACCGAATCTGGTTGCCAAGTAAACAGAATTGCAATAGCTATTTTTTTTTTTCATTTCAAATATTAGTTGTCTATTACTGTATAGCTGTAGACAGTTAAGTCTAGATAGAGAATGGGCAATATACAAGCATGAAGGCGTATTTTCTTCCCTGGCCTAAGAACTGATCCCATATCTACTTCTCCCAAATGCCAATGAACCTCTTTCTGGTGCGTATGATGAGCGAATGTTCACATACACAAGATACTAATGGAGTATGGACATTAATAAATTACAACAAAGGTACTGCAGTCCGAAACTCCATTGCCATCATTTTTGCTATTATACAAAGCATTCTTCTCTAGGTATAACTTCGCTTTTGCAGGAGTGTTGAAGATCCTTGTGCACTTGATGTAAAAATCCTTCATGTGGTACCACTCTGGTATAGAGTAGCAGGTTGCTTTGAAGAGCAGGGATTTGAGAACTACGGTGGGCTGCGGTGTGACTAAGGATGGCAAAGAACGTGCCTGTACTCCATATTCACATGGGCTAAGGAACAGTGTTTTGTAGGAAGTGCTGCTGCAGCTTGTTTTTCTGAAACCTGTTGCTCCAGAAAGATAATTGTCACTGGTCCTTACCACTAGTGGGCATTATCCATCTCTAATTGCGCTCGCGGTGCTTGTGCTGTCTGATGCCCTGGCAAGAATGAGCAAAGGCTGCACTCCATCACTTTGCCAATGCACTGATGTACTCTTTTGTGCATCTGGATTTTATGCAGGGGCATTATAGAGAGGAGGATGTACTTCTGCCTCTGGTGTATTCATATTGAAGTGCTGTCGGGAACTTAATTACTTCAAAAATTGTCTATTTGTGCAATTTTAACTGTAGGCATTTGAAAATGCTAAGGATGTTGTTGAGAATTTCTGCAGACAATTCTTACCAGATAATCTGAACAGAAAGAAGCTTGTAAGCACTGATTAGATAAACATACTAGCAGTTTTATAAGATTGACATCAGTCTACACAGATTTTTTTAAGCATTGGACATACTGTTTTGATTGTCTGCCCACTTTGAGAGCACACTTCAAAGAGAAAGGCTGAGAAGAAGAGGAAAAAAGGTTCTAGAGACTGACTGTTGATTTAATAAGGGTGTAATAAAAGAAGTAATAAGATAGTTTCTGTTTGGAATAACTTGTGACTGGTACTATAGGCAGGCCAGAAGGAATAACATGCCTTATTTAGTCAATTAGGTCTTGCTTGGAGAACTGTAGATAAGCAATTCTGGTTTTGTTTTCTTTGAATTCTCTTTTGAATTGGTTGTCAATAAGTTAATGAAGCTATGGCAGCACTCTGTATTTTCACAGATGGCTGACTGGCTAATTTCAAGTCCTATACATCTCTATATTCAGTGCTAAATCTGTTCACTTCTTGTTAAAGAAATTGGGGACAATATCACGCAGGCATGTCTCAAAGCAGCATATATGTAGCTTGTACTCAAGGCTGCAACTGATTTTATAATTCACATATTCGACCATCATATTGGTATAAACAGAGAAAAGACAACAAGGGGGGAAGAAAATGGGTATTATTGCATGTTTTGAGCACAGGTTGCTGAAAGAGAGAGAAATCTAACATTTTAAAACATGAGAGAGTTCCAAGTTCTTTGTCTCAAGTCTTTTTGCTAGAATAATTCCGTGCTAACTGTTAATTTTGATATTGATTAAAGTATTTGTTACACATTTATCGTATCTAGTAGTATTCCAAATACATTAATCGGTATTGTAAAACTGCCTTTCATGATATACAGACAAGTAACTATATAACTTACTGAGATTTGTAGATCATGGTAGCAATTATTTCATTATGATCAGTTTTGTAGTAGTTATATTTTTCTTCCGAAGGGAATTTGCATATATAATTTCTGTTAATCTTAGCTGGTGAACAAATAAGAAAACAAATCTTTTTCTACATTTTTTCACCCCACAGCTCAGTTGTTCTATGTTTAGCTAGGGACCATTAACATTTCTGTCCTGTGCTTATAAAATACGAAATCCTTTGGTATCTTAATAAATTCTATATAAAATACATAGTAGCACAAAGTATACTCGTATATATTTATAGAAGCACAACAATTTCAAAATATGATAGCCATTCATTTTGACAGAAATGTAAGAGCACAAATGTTCTGTTTACACAGAAAGCGTCATAAGTTGTTCCTGTCTATGAAAGGCACCTTTGCAGATGAACAATGACAAGAGTTCCTCATTTTCTCTAAATACTGCCACTGCTGGATCTCTGGAGAGCTTGGATTTTCCCAGTATTCTTCTCATGCCCTGGGAAAAAAGGTTTGAAATACCTTGTCTTGTTTCCACTGAGAATACAGGGTTGGGTCACTTGTTTGGAGATCCTGATGAAAGTCCAGTGCGAGTACTACAGAAGATAAAACTAACCCAGACGAAAAGACAAAAATACGCTACCAAAATCAGTTGTAAGAATTTAAATCATGTATGATACTGGTGAAGAGTAGAGTAGATTTTATTGTTGTAGGAGGTTGTGAGACCCTAAGAGCACATTAATTTCCAAGGAGTGTCTTGCACTGCTCTAATTAAGGTTTCAGTGGTCACTGGAGATGAATCTTCCTCTGCTCTCCCCATGCCTTTCTTTTGTCTTTCTGAACTAAACTTAGACTTGAACTTTAATCTCATATGCTACCTGGCTTATGCTTTTGTGTCAGCTTCTGTGAATATATTCAGGGAATACAAGTTTTAATTATAGCATTTTTGCATACTGTAAGCATCTTCCTGATCGTAAGCTAGTACAAAGGTATCTTGCAGAATAAGGAGGATAAAATTATTGCAAAGGTCTTTCATCCTTTGCTTCATTACTTATTATGTAAATTTTTGTTTTTAAATAAAGGATATACTGAGAAATATAAATTGATCTATCTGATCTGATGACACTAAGAAATGCAACACCTGTCCCCGGTATTGCTTGTTAATTTACTCTGCTGAGGTATAATTTCATGCCTTGTTAAAATCAGACAGACACAACTATGATTTACTGAAGGTGAAATAATGGGACAGGCTTCGAGAAACTTTTGTGTTTTTTAAAACGTTTGATACCAAATTTCCACCGGTAGTAATGAAAGCAGTGTCCTACAAATTGAATGGGATGACACAGGAAAGAAGTATCAATGCAACTAAACAAAAATATTTTATTATTTGGGCCAGTATGCAGTCAGTATTTTGCTCTAGGTAAACTTCTTAAATCTCAGGTAGTGTCAGAATGCACATGTAGTTATTGAAACAGTGCTAGTGAATTTATACAGAGCATTCACAAGCCACCAGCTGTGGCTTCGTTAGCTTCTGAACATAAGGAAAGCTGGAGAATTTTGCAAGCTGCCTTGTAAGTCCATGATTGCCATACACATGGCTTTCTCCTGCTTCACTGGTCTGCTGTGCAAGTTGTGAAAAGAACTGAAGTTGAGCTTCATTGTGTTTGGACTCAGATATGTGCTAGAACAGTAATAAACTTAGTGTGTTCATTCCTATACGTCAGTCAAGCTTCTTGAGGCAGGTATTGCTGCTTCTGATGCTAAGTATGTATGACACCCAGCACATGTATATCCGTGCACTTGATCCTGGTGCACGTCATTTGGTTCTGGATATGGGGATGTGGGAGTGAGGGGAGGAGGAGAAGGCATATCTCAGATTTAATAATACAATGCTGAAAGGAGCTTTGCTAAGTTTCTCAGCTACAAAAGCAGAGATGGAAATTACATTAGTCCCTCTTAGCTTTTAGCTGAGGTTTGTATCTGAGAGGTTCTCTGATTTTTCTAGCATTGTAGCACCTGGTTAAACCAGGGATTCTGCCTGTCCGCCAGCTTCACGATGTGCTGTGCAGGTGCTTCAGCTCACCCTGGAAGTCAGGTTTTCTACAGTTCTATTAGCACATACTCACTCATGATCAGTGGGCCACTCGTTACTTAAATCCCTGCTAACTGGTTAAAATTGTCCTAACACTGATAAAAAGGTGTATTATACCTGCAGCATTGGTATAATTCCCCCAGGCTGTTCAGGTTACCTGTTAGAAGGATTCTAAGTTGGTAAGTTTGTTCCTTCTGAAATGGTGGCATTTACACATTAAATCATCTTTGAACCCATTTCCACGTGGAGCTGTCTTTTCTTTGTGTAACTCCTGTTTACTTGAGAAGTGTTAATCTGCAATAGCTCTGTGAGCTGTGTTTTGTTAGTTATTCAACATCAGTGGCTGTGTTGCTACTTCGTTATTTTTCTGCTCTTATCTAAGCAACGCTTTCCCTAGTACCTGAGATACGGTATTGTTATGCTGTGTATCTACATCCCATACTAGCTGGCTTCAGACAAAAACTTGTGTTTCAGCCTCCCAGTAGATGAAAGCTTCAGCTCCTGTATTGATAATTTGTGTAGCGTGGAAGGATTGCATTGTCAGAGAGAAATACGAGGCACAGCAGCACCTCCAGAATCCCTGCACTGGGACATTCACCTCTGTGGAGCTGCGAGGAGCTTGTTTTGACCCAGTGGAAGCAGAACACTCATGAGAAACCTCTTGTTGGTAGAGAAGCATCTTATGATTTCTGTCTTTATGTTGATGTGACACAAAGCTTTATGTCTTCCTCCTCTGAAGGCAGTTTTAAGGGTGACAGTCTTAGGAAATGGCTTTCTGCAATGCCATTCTTGCCAGAGTTTATTGATACAGTCTGGGGGACTGTAATGCCTGTGGCCTTCTGTGCCTTCCACAAAGCCTATGAGGATACTTACGAGTATTTCATTAACGTAATGGACCAAAGCCACCACAGTTGTTCTGGGCTGATTCATGTGAGAATGGTCTAAAGATTCTCCATTTCTGCTGCTCCTTCTGTAGTTTCCTGGAAAAAAGTGTGATTTCTTGGCTTAAACTTGAATGGGAGAGGCAAATTCATACTTCTGTAACTGTTTTGATTGCAGTTTATTGTTGTAGTCTATTTAGAATAAAGCTACACTGCGTGAGTCATAAGAATTTACTAGCTAGAAAACAGAATTACAATGTTAAGAGGTGCTTTTGCTTCACAAATAACTAGTTCTCCACGAAAGTCAGGTCTATGTGGCTGGAAGCTTTTTTTAATCTTTTGTTTGTGTGCGCGCGCATTGTAATAGCACTGCTTTTTAACTGTGCAGTAATCTCAGATAGGCTGCTTGCATTTTTAGATTCTGTATGACTTTTCTACTCCTCAGACTTTAATAAAGCCTTTTTTATACAGATCTTGCTCTGTAATAGTTTCAAAGTGACCATGACTATAAACAGAAGGGTTATTTAAACAGCAAATAAACTAAAAAAGAACATCTGAAATGACTGTCAAACTGATGAGAGGGCAGTGTAAGTACTGGTGTTTCCTTGTATGTCTTTGGTTTTGTGATCAATCACTGTAATAAATCAATAATCTAAAAGTAAGGTGACAGTAGTCTGCGTTGCTGTCTGCAGCTTTGTTAACTAAAAATTATTAACTATTAGCAGCTTTTATTTCTCTTGACTAGCTCAGCAGTGTACATAGTATGCATTACACAGAGCTGTGTAGAAGGTTTTGAGAAAACAAGGTTTTGTGCAAGATTGCCACCTCCCATTCCTAACATAGCACAGCTGTTGTTGCTACAGTCCCAGGCCTTTCCTAGTCCTGTACATGTACAAATGAAATTGAGAATCTGAACGTAGAGGGGGAAGCTACCAGAGATGCCAGTCCTGTGTCCTAGCACAAGTGGGCTTTGCAGTTAGTTGTGGACTGGGCTGGTAACTGTTGTCATCTGCTGTACAAACAGACCCTACCAAGACTCCCAGGCAGAGGAGCCGTGGGCTCATACTCTTTATTTTTGGTGAGCTAAAGGGAAGAAAAATCCCTGTACCCTTTCTGACTTTTTGTATCAATGCCAAATCTGAAGTCATGGTTGCATCGCTGCATGACAGCTTTTGAAAATATTAATAAAATAAAGAGGAGAAATGGTGATTCTACCACTGCTAAAGTTTGTGAAAGAGGATTGAATTCTGGCAGAACTTTCCTACAGTCACAATTCCTTTATAACATTAAGGTTTGTTGGAGATGAGAGGTGAAACTTCCTGTGTTTCAATTTGTACCCATTACCCCTTGTCCTATCGCTGGCCACCACTGAGAAGAGTTTGACCCCATCCTCTTTACATTGTCCCCTCAGGTAGTGTCATTTAAAACAGAATATGACTGGAAATTGCAGAATGGGAAAAAAAGAAAAAAAAAAGATATCTTAGGGGACGAGGGGAGGGCGCAGATGAGAAATGCCCTGAGTAAGTATCAGGCAAAGTCTTGGTCAAGGAGGTTACTTAGTGGACCTGCAGAGTAGTTTGTCCTGCAAACCAGCTAGATCTGATCTCTGATTAAATGGAGCTGAACATCCAAAATAGAGAAGACTTATGCAGAAGCAGAATTATAATGGGAGAGAGATTAAAAGGAAGTCTTTCTTTTTCTTTTCCAGAAAATTTCTCTAATTTTCAATTTTTTTTTAATAGCCTGCATAAAGCAGTTTTCAGAGATGTGCTCTATTAAGGTCACCACAAGTAATAGTTTTGTTTGAGATATACATTTCAGTACAGCTGTAGTAATATATTATTATAAATTGGAATGATGCCATGTTAAAAACTTTGAAGCAGGCAGATGTGAAACCATCCAGAGAAATGTATTCATAAGCAGTAATAATTAAAAATTATTATTTTATAAGCTCTCACAAGTCTCATCTAAGACCTAAATTTGGATTTTGCTAATGTATCCTAGAAACGCTTCTTTCAACAAAATGTCTAGTCGTCTGGTGATTCATAATGCCATTGTGGCCTTAACTGCAACCAGCAACTGAATTCCTTGCTTTAATGTTATGCTATATGAGAATTCCATCCTTTCACAACTTACGAATTTTTGTCCAGAAGGTTTCATTTAATAGGCCCTTGCTTTCCTGGTTTCCATCCTGGCAAAGTTCTTCATCTACTTTTTCTCTGCATCATTCATTACTTTATTCATTTTTCGTTCTTCATTCGTCTCTTCCAATTAAATGATCTGTCCTTCTCATCTGTATTTCTACAGATGGAAGTTTTGTAGATTCTGACTGAGCCTAACGGGTTGGGAGTGTTCACAGTGAATATTTACGACCTTGTGACAGCTGTTTCTGTGAAACAGTGACAGTTTTCCCAAAAAATGGAGAGAGCAAGTACATGACAGGTTTTTTGTTTCACTTGTGTTTTTAGCATAATTTTTGCCCATTCATCCTCTCTAGTCTCTCTTCCTTCTGTTGTTTATGCAAAGCTTTGATTTGATCCTGTTAGGTTGTATCTATAATATGCTTACTTTGTTTAACATGATTCATAGCGATGGTGTGCCTTTTGTGGCAATAAAAATACCCCCAATACCCAGGATTAATTGTGGTCTTTGAATGGAAAAAAAGCTGGTATTTGTAGACATAAGTTGAGCACTGTTATTGTTGCAAGAAGTGGGAGGTGGGAGGGGTTATAAAGATTCTTTGAAGTCAGTGCATTTATTCTCCTTTTGTCATTTAAAAAAAAAAAGTCTGTTTACATTGATATTGCCTAAAAGGTCTAATTTTAGTAAGACCATGCTTCTGATTTGCTAAATATGACATACATATAAAGAAATAGTCTTTTCCGGGGGGAGTGCCTACCGTATAAATGTACAAAAAGCACATGGGTTGACAATAAGGTTTTACAATCGTAGCATTTTTTGGGAACATACCAGCTTATTTCCTCCCTCCATTTATCCCTTGTGTCCCAGTTGAAAGAATGTTTCTTAAAAAGCACCTTGCAAGGAAACTTGTAATGGAGTGGTAGTTCACTGCAGAAAACAGTGCATATAGGTTAAATGAAGAAATCACAATCATAACAGGCAGCTTATGAAAGCAGACACGCATACATGTGTCACATACAGTTAGCCAGTTTGTTTAGTAAACTGGGCTATGTAATCCAAAGGATCCTCAGCTTTTTTTGCTCCTTTACCCCTAGGGACTCATGCTTAGGGGACAGTGGGGGATTTCAGCACTTCTCTACAGCAAATGGTTCCCAAAATTGCAGCTGTAAGGCACCTGTGGAACTTGATCTAAAAACAGATTTGTACCTGCTGTTAGTTGGATCCAGGGGTGGGCTTCACAGCCTTCAGCAGAAAGGGAAAATTTTATCTTTGCGTCATGAATGTAATGAAAGTCTTGACCCAGTGCCACTAATAGCTGTGCCTTAGGTGGCACAATCTTGTGGCACTGCTTTTTTAAGCTAGTTAGGACAGCAACGTCTCCAGGCTGTGAAAAGGATTTCATTCTTAGCTGGGTAATAGCGGAGAACACAGCTGCTTCATTCAATTCTTTGTGTCTTGCAGACATCAGGTTTCTAGTGTTTTTGGTAAACGCCTGTTACTGTGTTGTTATTATAGGTCTTATTTTTCTGTTGTGTCACTTCAGGTTTCCTTAGTACCAGTGGGGATGCATTTTTTTTAACTGAGTTTTCTGACTGAGGTAAGAATTTCAGTGGGATAAGAGAGCTATGCATTTTCATTTAACTTGGTTCAAGGTTGCTGGTAATGCTGGAAAAAGCCGGTAGGATGAGATTCAGATTATAAAATATCTTGATAGGCATCTGAGGGTTATTGGAGGAGGTGAGCAAGAGCTAACTAGGATAAAATTCTAAAAGCTAATAATGACATTGATTTTTTTTTTTTGAGGGTAAATGATTCTTAAAGTATTAAAATCTAGAAAGTTTATCAATGGATGATACTAGAAAAAGTGGTAATCGGAACAGGATGTGCATCATTAGTTTTTGTGAATATTTAAAGGTACAGGCTTTGTTCAAGGTGCTTTGAGACTCATCCATCTGGGAAACATGGAAATGTTATGCATGCATCCTTTCCTGATGGAATTTAAGAATGCTGTCCGCTCCCTGCCCCCCGCCCCCGCAATGTTTGGCTGAAACGGAGATTTTGCTAATCTTAGGAAATGTTTGGTTTCAGCTTTAAAAGAACTTTTTTAGATTTGTTATTTTGACTGAACTGGTTCATTGCTATCATGAAGCATGTTTGATATCTAAGCAACCTAATCTTTTATATCGTAAGAGCAGAATTTAATTTAATTCTTTCTGAAGAAAACTCAGTCAAGGAGGAATCAAGAAAATCTTCCAAGGATATTCAGTGTAGATTCAATCCATTAGTAAGTGAAAAGGCTACAGTTTTCAAATATGATCATAGTGGGTTTTTCAAGGAATTTGGCACCAAATTGCCTTAAAAATACAGTGGGTGCAAGGATTTTAACTTATTTCAAATCTTGAGGAAACCCAAAGCCTAATCTCATTTTTATGCTCTAAATAAGTTTTATCCAAAGGGGAGGATCTTTTATGTGCAGAATTCAGAAATACTCTCCTGTGGAAGTTTTATTGTTTGTGAGTTTTTTTTGTTTTTTTTTTTTACACTGCAGCTAGTGTTCATTTCTCATTTGATTCCGATTAAACTGACACAGTATAGTCTAATAGTAGTATTGTCCAAAGCCTTTATTCGTTTCAGTCGTGTTGGGTTTCCCTAGTTTTCCACTGGTATGTTCAAGGGTTCTAAATGAACTAGCGTGCACAAGTGAATAATGTGCTTTGCAGTCCTGCAACAAAATAAGCTCATACTCTCTGATTGCAGTGTGGTGATGCAATGTGCCTCATCATTTGTCCTGTCTCCAAGTGGCTGCTTACCTCTGGTACTATGATGGTGAGCTACTGGCAAACAATCTTATTTTCATGAAGATGCGCTGAAGGTGGGTTTTCTTTGGTAGGGTATAAATTGTGTAAGAGCCATTGCTAGCATGTGGAAGTCACTCTTCTGCTGCATTTTGAAGAACTATGAAATTCAAGCTCCTGTATTAGGGATGTTGTCTTCTTGCACTGACTTCTGAACAGGGACAGATTTTACCTTGATGGACCAATCAATGTCCATCATGGAGAAAACGGTCTTAAAAGTTTTGTCTTCTGCTTTCTTTTTCTATCTACTGATTATTTCCTGACCAGAGGCTTTACAGGTTTTTGTAAATGTTATTTTATACTCTAGATTCCTAGTCTTAGAATCTTAGAACTGTTCTGCTGTAAAAACGTATGTGATAGTTACTAATGGGGCAAGATATTATACAGTACAAAATAAACTATCAAGATGTGATGTGAAGAAACTGGTTAGCTTTATAGCATAAGGGAGAGGGGCCAGGCTGGTATATCTTACTTTACTACAATCCTGAGAATGAATTTCAATAGCTGTTTTTAAGGAAAAATTGACAAATTTGATCCTTTTTAAATTAAAGTTTTTAAAGACCTCTTCTTACTGTCTTAAAAATGCAGTTTTTCAGTGAGACGCTGTGCTTGTTTTGTCTGAAAATATTCTTGGGAAGGATGGCTTCAGAAAGTTATTGGGCAGCAGCTGTAACTTTTTTCCTGTTGTTGTTGATTGATGTGGGTAAATGATGAAAAATTATGCTCACCAAAGTTAAAACAGCTGGGCGGGGAAGCTTGCCACTCTGAAGTGCTTAGTGAAACTTAAAGAATGGGTCTTCTCAGGCTGGCTTTTATCCCAGTGCTTAAGTATCAGTGTGATTACAGAGCAAAGTGGTTTTTTGTAGTATCCTCACATTGCACAGGAGTTCACAATAGAAACAATTGCTTTCATGTGGTAATGAAGAGTATTCATTTTTTCATTGAATCTTGAAAGAACAAATAAATGTACTAGCACATTAAATTTAACCTTATCTTTGAAAGCAAAGCATCCAGGTAGAGGTAAAATAAAAGTATAATTAAATTACTCTTACAATGTTTAGGAAGCTGATAATGGCTATGCAAACAAATATGTGACCTATGTCTGTGGTAGAGTTGTGCTAATTGGGAATGAGTATTTAAGGTATATAATCTGCAGAAATATCTAGGAAGAGTTGCAGAGATTTGTCTGTTTATGTTGGCAGGTGCTCTTACTTTAGGAAGTAACTTTCTTGTCTTTCTTTGTTCCCCTGCCAGTGCCCAAATTACCACTGTTATACCTCTAATTTCATGGGACAGTAACAGATAAACTTTTGCAAAACTCTTGGTTACGTGGTCAGTAAGCACCATGTAAAACCCTGAGTAGTTCTTATTTTAGTACACCTCTTCAAAAAATATTTGGTTTGATAGTGATTATCAGATCCATCAGAACAGAAGCCTGAGGAATTTGTATTCTGAATCTGGGTCCCCTAAAATTTGAAATGAAACAACTCTATTGTGATGGTGAACTGAAATGTAGCCTGGCAGTGTCCATCTAAGTGTAACAACTAATTACAGAATCATGTGAGCATCACAACAACAAATTAAATTTGATTAGAAATAAATTTCCTTTTATTAGTTACGTGGCCCAGCTTTTGGTATACGTTTGTTAGGTGAAACTAAACGTAATGTCTTTTGACTTGTCGTTTATAATGCTTTGGAATTCTCTTTATCTGGAGAATATAATAAAGAGGGATGGGAGAAGAAAAGGCTTGTGTATGTCTGCATGTGCAGGAGAATGCTGTAGCATGCGTTTCTAAACTTAATTATCTTTATTTAATCAGAAATGTATTCCATGTTTGTTAAAGAAACAACCTCTTCTGATTTCATTAGACTTCTCAGGCATGTAGAGTTTCAGCCAGGGAATGTGCTTTGTTTTGAACTCAGTCTGCAACCCTTAGAAAAAATGTTTAATTAACTTTTTGCCAATGTCAATATAGTTCTATTATACTCAGAAGGCTGGATGAGCTCCCTCTGGTGGCTCATTTACATTGAAGTTCTCTGCTTTACTTACTTATCTGTTTACTCAGGCAAACAGGGCTGCTGACCCCATGTATCAGTCAGGCATCAGTTCCTCGTGGGCTTACTTTTTAATTGAAAAACATCAATAATTTTCTTACATAATGAAACACCAGCATTTAAATTCACAGCAGTTTCAATTTGTTAGCAAAAGAAATGAAGAGATACTGAGTAACAAAGTAAGCAAATAAAACTGAATCTACTTCCTTCTAAGTATGAATTACACAATAGGTGGCAATAATTTAGGAGTGGTACCCACTTACAATGGCTCAGAGTTTAGTCTTAAATTTAAGAAGAATTTGGATATTAAAGACAGTTTTTCAAGAATATGAAGGCTGTGTTTTCAGAACGATTTAATCCTGTACCTGAACTACAATTTGAGGTAAAATGAATCTCAGTATTATAATTCATTTAACCTGTTTCAGAGCATTAAAGAGAAGCATAATACATCTCACTTGCATATAGTCGTCTTAAAATTATGAAGCTAAGTGGGTCAAAACCACCAGCAAGTTTAAAGGGAATTTGCCATCTCTGTAGTGTAAATTTCCACAGATCTTTTCAAACTTTTTGCTGTTCTAATTTAATGGTATCCTTATCATATTGGCAATGAACCATCCTCTCTCTGAAGCAGTAGGAGCCAAGGAACATGCAGACTGGACGTAAGGGTAAAAACTTCCTCAATGTAGAAGATTTCTTTTATTGAACTATTTTCAAAAAAAGGTGATTATGGAATAGAATATTAAAAAAAAAAATCAGAGAAATGATAGTTCTTACAAGATGACTATTTAGCCAGAGATAAAACTCTAGCCAGGCATTTCTGAAGGAGGAGAAAGGGGTCACTGCAAATGAGAATAGGAGAGAAATGGCAGTATTTTCAGTTTACGAGAGAGAGATAAAACAAAGGAAAAAATGCAGTATAATAAACAATAGACACGTGTAGGAAGCTGATAAAATATATTATAAAAAGTGTTTTGAATGAATATTCATTTGAATTTTTAATCAATATCTTGTATTTTTTCAAGTCCCTTGAGCATTCTAGCACCTGAGGCTCACAAAGCAGCTAATGCTCAGCAAACATGAAAGATGTTATCTAAAAGTAAACTTTTACTATTCACAGAGATGGACCTGGTTGTGAGGTTTTATTTTCAATCACAAATTGTGCACGTGCCTTCATTCTTTGTTAAATAATGATAGCGTGCTTGATTCATATTGTAGTCTCAAGTATACTGTGCACCTGAGTATGCATAAAACAAACAAACAAAAGAACAACAACAACAACAACAAAACACCCTTGGTCTTACTGTTTAATTATATGTAGCCAGCAACAGAAGCAGGTGGGTTAGCAAATAACTTCTTGTTGTGCATTTTTTTTTAGAAAAGTTTCCCACGGTGTCTGAGTTGAGCATATCCTTTATGCTGGTGATCACTTCTGAGAGAAGTAAAAAGTCTAATGTTTGAAGTAATTACTGGTGTAGCTTGTTCCAAACCAAGAAGAATTGGAATAGCTTGCTTGGTGCATGCTGGCACCATGTTTATGTTTTTGCATCTGATGTTAATTAGCATTTTGTAGTCATCCTTTGACGAAGAAATACGCTGATCCTTCTTATCCATCTGTACTAATGGCTGCTACCAACCTTCGTTTTCCTGTTCTACCGGGGCCATGACCTTGTTCCTCGTACTACTGAGCTTCATCTTGTTTCTAATGCTCACATCTAGAAGACTTTCAAGGTCTTCCACTGTTGTGCCCTGGCCCTCCTCTGTGTCAACTGATAGCTTTGAATCTTGGCCAAGAGCTTAAGTCCAATCTCATTGAGTAACACCATTACTCTTTAAGATCGTTGGATTCAGGTTTGCAGCATTTAACCTAAGCCTAAGCAGGTGGATTCCACTGCTTGCTGCATTTCAGTTTTTGTCATATTGTTAACCACTTTCTCTGGAGAGCTAAGTTAAAATACCTTTTGCATGTATGTCATAAGAAGTGACCTAATAAAGAACGAAAAATAATGCTGTAGGCGGCAATGTCTATATTTACCCTCTATCTTTAGTACTTTTAGTAAGTTATTTTTTTCTGTAGTGAGCATAACTCAATAGCTCATAGGCATTTGCTGGACAACTCGACTCATATGTAAGAATGAAATAGTATGTGGATAACAATGTTTTAATTTTGTTCTTGGAGGCTGGTGGACAAGTGCAGCCACACAGCATGGCATGCAGAGTTCTGCCTGTGCACCATGACAAAGCCAGGAATGTAATCACATACAGTGCTGAGACTCGGCAATGTGACTAAGTGGTGATGGTCGAGAGGGCAGAGTTCATCACGAAGGTAGAACTACCTGAGCTGGAGAGGTGATATGAGCTCTTCGCACTTGTGGGCATGGACACAAGTTAGCTACTGCAAGTTAGGATGAACATAGATGGATCCCTCTGTGCAGTGATTAGCTACATGTCACTGCAGTGTAGGTAGTAGGTTCCTGAGCGGATTCTTTAACTGCATAATTTAATTTTTTTTTTTTGTAGTGTAGATTTGTTAAATATGTTTGTCATTTAACTTTTTTTGTTTGTTTTTATGAGGTATTGTTATATGTGGGCAAAAACTCCAAGTTGTCACTCTACCCTGTGAGAGAGATGGTCTCTTCAAACTACTGGCACTTTGGACAACTTCTGTGCAAGTCTCCCCTTGTTCCTTATTTCATGGGGGCACTGTTGCGTGTTAAGTGAATAGCATGCTTGGTTTAATTTAGATAAAATAAACTTAGTGCTAACACTCTATTGGAGGCATCCATTTGAAGGATTTTTGTGCTTAACAGTAGAGATCAGGTTCTATTTTTAATTCTGCTATCTAGCAGATACAAAGATAATTGGTTTTAACAGCCAGGGGCCACATTTTATTCAATTTACCCCTTTTCTGTCATTTCATATCTCACTTTCATCAAATCTAAGCTTGCAGCTAGATAAACTTTTTAACACTTTGTTTTGTTTTGTTACAGTATGTTTACAGAGCATTTTGGAAAAAGAGGCATCCCGAAAACTTATGTAAGACTGCTGTGTACAATCTCTTTCAAGAAATCTTACAATTTGTATGCATATTACATTTATTACATTTTTATGACGTACTGGTGTTAGCTGCAAACATTTCTGGGCTGGGTCCTGTAGGTTTGTTGAATAGTGTTCCTGTACTGTGTTGCCTGAAGTTTTACATTGTTTTCGAAAACCACTCAGCAAGTTTACAGAAAAAATGTAAAAGATGGGTATATTTGCAGACATGAGCCTCAACTAATAGAAATCTAGGAATCACTGAAAGGCAAGCATCCACAATGAGTCGTTCACTCCTAAGCAAAGCAGCGGAGATGGGACAGTCTCAGGCCACTGCTCTTGACACCCACATTTGGAATCATGTGTTTGCTGTGCTCATGAGCAAGAGCATTTGGCAGGCAGTACCTGTAATAGTCTGTGACTTGAGGGAGGCTGATGTACTGAAGATCTGTTTTTTGAAGGGAATGCCATTTGAAGGTGTCTGCCAATAGCATCGCAATGGTTGGAGACAAAGACAACAGTGAATCTCACTGCAGCTTTAGTCCCTAATTTCACATTTTTTTTATTGCCCCTCTCTGCTGTTACTGCTTACTGTCATACAGACTTTTATTTCCCTTAGTGTAGTCTTGAATATAATCCAACCATTCCTGGTCATAATTACCAAAATAAAATAAATGAATGTGTGCACCTCTTAAAAAACCAAAACCATCTGCAGCCCTGCAGGACCAAAATCATGTAACAACTTAAATCTTTATCAAAGTCATGGTGCGGGGCCTGTTTCTTTGGTACTGGCACTCAATTAATTTCTAATACGGGTTTTGCGAATGCATTTGTACTCCTCAAACTGATCTACAGGAGGCTGTGCTGTTACAGTAGCTTTTGTTTCATTGCTGGAAATCTAACATCGGATATATTTTTCCCTGGCAGCAGTCTGCAGGTTTATTTGATGCAACAGGCACATTTTAATAATCCAGTCTGTTTTCAGCTATTAGGTTTTATTTTTTAATTTGCTTTTAAAAATTTGGTTCCCTGTTTACACTGACTTCTTCTTCAGCTTCTTTATAGAGGAAAAAGACCCGTGCTTCGTAATGGTGCTAGTGAAATGATGTGCAGTAATGTGCAATATCCTATGAGTGGCAACATAGAAAAAATATTGAAAGCCATTCATTTATTTAATTTTTTAATTGATTACTTCTTTAATAGTTTTAATACACCTATATTCATATTACATTAAATGGTACTGCTCAGCAGTTCATTCAGTTATGAACCTAAAGGTGTGCAAAGGGGAAAGCTGCAAAAAAACCCCTAAGGATCTGATAATATGATGGCTACCTCCAAGTCTAGGTGTGTCAACTCTATATAGTATTTAAAAAGTGGCTTCTGATATGACTTCTCACAGCCATTTGATGTTCTGACTTGCAAAGAAGATGAATTCTATTCACCTCGTTTAAACAACTTTTAAATTTTGCTTTTTATGAGACTTTACTTGCACCAGAGTTCTGCTTAAAGCGCTTCCATTCCTGAGGCTCCTCTGTTGGAAGCCAGCACACAGTGCAGAACAATGTTTAAGACATACTGGACCAGATAGCAGAGAAGAACAGGTTTTCCCATTCAGAGGAAAAGATTTCAGCAATCCGGTGCATACTGCTTTGAAATGTTTAGACATTTAAAAATAATTACTCTCCTCAATTGTATTTGGCTAAAGATAGCTTTGATGTCTGCCCTAATTCCAGTATTAACTTTGCACTGCAGTAGGTTTTAACTTTTTATTTTCTTTCTTTTTAACTGTGAGGGATGGGAAAAAATGTAAGGGAATTTTCCATTTATCTAAGAATTTCATTTGGTTCTAGCGTCATGTAACTTGAGGATGCTGTGAAGCCCAAGGGATTGGTTTATATCAGTCTTGTTTGGTCTGCTTTAGGTAACTGCTACCTGCATTTTTAATTCAGGTGACAGAAACTTTTGCTAGTTAGTGACAGAACTTCATCCCCGTTGATCATTATCTAGTATAGGTATCCACTTCCACAGCTGCTGTGATGATCAGACTTGCATCTCTGTACCTAAGATGCAAATGTGGGACAGGCTGAAAGGCACAGCAGGTAGCATGCATAAAATTTGCTAATATAGGTGAGATTTGTGTTTTCTTTTCTTTTTCCTCTCAAAGCTTAACGTAAGAGAGCAAATTCCTTCCTAGTATAACATAGTAAATTCTATACTGGTTGTGTATGTGGAGATTGCTTTGTTCTGCAATTTCTGAAGAAAAGAAAAAATTATGTTTAAGGGGTGTTATTGGAGATATTTATATATATATTTATTAACACGCACAAAAATACATGTGCATAAATACATACTTGGTATGTAACCTTAATTTATAGCCATGTGCTGATACAGTTTTGATAGGCTGAGAGCAAATTTCGTTTAAAACTGTAGGCAGGATTCTTTTCTTTAGGACCTATCTGTAAATTATTTCTAGGTGTGCCTCTTGATGATAGCCCTTTTTATTATTAATTGTCTGTAGTTATGTGCTTGACCCTTTTGTAATCTTGTCATCTGTGCAGAGGTGAGAGTCTCAGTTGCTTTGATGCAGTTGTTAGTATCAGAGGGAAATGGGGAAGTTCCTTTGCAGACACTTTGTTTTACAGGTGGCTTTGTACTTCATACAGCAATACCTCTAGGAGTGCTGTGCATCTAAGTGCAGTAACGGAACATCATCCAGTCCAGCCTCTTTTGATAAAACCACACTGTTTTGTTGAGTTCTTAAATAAAGTTGCCATGAGAGCAGGTGAGGTGGTTGAGTTATTCTTTGTAAGTTTCTTAGTAATAAAGTGATGGTAATACAGGTGCCGAAGGCAATATATATTAAAGTGACCCTTGAGGACGCTGGAGGTATAGACTAGAGGTCAGGTGAGATGTTTGGAGTGTACAGGAAACATCGTAATAGGTCTGGAAACGTTTATGAGTGTATGATCTCCCTGGTTAGATTGTGAAGGGAGTGTAGTATATGCAGTGTGTGTAACTTTTCTGCACTATTTCTGAGGAAGGTGAAACTCATTCCTAGATGCCAGGACAATAGGCTGTAAGTCTGTCACTTTTCTTACATCGTGCAGTTATAGCCAATGTTTATTTTTGACAAATGCGGAGTCCACCATACTAACATCTGAGCACTTAATGTCCACAAATTTTTCTTTTTTTAATTCAACATAGCTTTTGGCTTAAAGACCATACAGAGGCTTAATGGCTACAATACATCTTATCTAAAGACGATTTTATGCTGAGTAAAAATGAATTACGTGTTCCTGATAGAAGAAAGTGGTTTTTTATGCAGGGAATCTTATTATTATATTTTCTTCAAGAATTCTGCAAAAGTTTGGAATTTTGTAAGTGATGGTAAGACAGCAGAGTGATAGTAAGTATGGTGTTTCCATGTAATTGTGTTACAGGGGGGTTGTGTCTCTGTTACTCCTTCTCTCATCGATGCTCATGTCACCATGGCTGGACCATGAACCATAGCTGGTCGGATTCTCGTCTTACTCCACTGCAGTGGGCTTGTGTGAACGAGTATGGTGAGAAGATGATGTGCATCTCGTTAAATTAGAATACAAACATTGTGTGTGTGTGTGTGTGTGTGTGTCGCTAGCTGCTTGGTACTGCAGCTGCAGGCCTCGGCGCTGAGGCTCCGACTGGTTGGGCAGCGCAGCTGCTGAAAATAGCACTGTTTAGGTAGAGTACCCGGACTGATCACCATGGGAAATGAGTGCAAGTTACCATGTTTTCTAAGTGGTATGTAATATATACTTCTATATATAACATATATGTAACTTTAAAATATAATATAGATATCACTTTATAGAAGATACATATATATAAAATTACTTCATAGGATTTACATAGGAGTGTACTTTATAGGTAATTTATAACTTTAAAGGATCTGCCTGAGTAGAGTTAAGGGGTACAGTAGAGTCCTGTATAGCAGGGGAGGCAAGACCAGGGATCTGACACAAGGTTTACGTATTCCATCTGCCTGAAACTTCCTTCAGGCTTGCACCTTTTCACCCACTGCTCGCTCTTTTGCAGCAGGGCTGTGCTCAGCTCCAGGTGGCCACGCTCTGAAATGCGGTAGGAAGTGGCTGAGGGGAACGCAGAAGGCTGCAAATCATTCTCTAACTGTTATGAAGCACTTTGGGACTCTAAAAATACATTGCAAATGGAAATGAATAGTTTTATTGTTTCTCCATGACGCGTTCTGGTATTGTACTGCTGTTTGGAGATCATAGGTGTATTAACATTAGATGCAAAAGCTTTACGTTTTCTAATTCTATATGGTATACCTGAAAAAGCAGAGAGGGAACGCAAAACTAGAGTGTGGGACAGAAAAATGATCCCAGCCCCACCTCTGCCACTGACTTTTATGGTGTGCTTTTGGTTATGCCCCGTATCTTCCAACAGCTTTCTTCATGTTGAAGCAGCAATGCTCTCCACAGTTTTACATACAGCGGTTGGCAGCTTGGTTGTTTTGGGCTTGTTTTAGCACCCTGGATGGGAGTCTTCTGGGTGGGAAGTAAATTATTCAGCATATGTACGGTGTGTAGAATGTTCATTTGAAATCTTGACATGGGGAAGAAATGTAACTAGTGAATCAGTTAAGCAGAATGCAGACGTGGACTTGCTTAATGGCCCTTGCTCTGGATCAGGTTTTTTGTTCTATAGTTATTAATGGCATAAATAGGTTCACTGGTGGGTTGGAAAGGGGCCACAAGATTTAGTCATTTTAAAAAGTACTAAGCATGTCACACCCTATAATGTCTTTACTCTGGCTAACTCGGAAAGACGTAGGTGGGATTAAAGAGATTACTGGTTAACCTAGAAATCTCTGACTTGAATCTCAAATTCAGGTGATTTAAAATGCAGAATTATTGGCACACTATCAAAAGGGAGGTTGACTTTTTAAAAACTTAATTAGACACGGAAACACACTACCAGAAAGCTCATTTTAATACCTTAAAACAACTAGTTTTCTACTGATGCTTTTATCAAAGAGGTAGGTGATTAGCATGACAAAGCAGAGCCAAGCTTAGAGATTCTTAATTGGGTTGTTCTTCAGAGGAAAGAAAAGAGTTTATCTGTGGCTTTAAAACTTTCTGTTAAGGTAAGGAGTTTCCTTTACATTACAGGACAGTTTAAGATTAACAGTTAAACGTTACCAGTCTGACATATGACATTTCTTGTCTTTGAATACTTTCAAAATATATCTTTGTATTACAGCTGTTTTGGTAAGCAGGAAATTTTTTTTTTTCTTGATTTATATTTAAAATTCAGAAAAATCTCCCTGTGTACATTAGAAGCTGTGTAAACATACATTCAAACTAACTTGGAAGTATCAGAGAGCAAGGATGGAATAAACATGTAAAACAACTAAAAATATGTAAAGGAGCTGTGTAAATGGCAATAAGCTTCATTTTGTTCTTTGTAATCAATTTCATTAGTATGGGTATATGTATTACACGCAGAGGTACACGCACGTATCTTGCAGCATCTGTAAACTCTAGTACAGATTACAGTGCTTTGCTACTGCATGTGATAAACCCTTGTGCTAGAGTATGTTAATGTACCTGAGTTTAAACTGGTGATGTAAAACTGGGATGGCAGTGTGAACCAGATCCCAGCTTCTCTTTGCTTTGTCTCTTGTAAGCTCTGTTAACTCGGACTGAGAAATAGCAACAAAAATAATGGAGTGGTGAATCAACAGTGTGTTAACTCCTCCCCACGTTGTTTTGTAGAAAAATCCAGGCTGTATATAATGCAATAATTTCTTGATAGAATTCAAAATGCAACTGTATACAGCTGGAAATACAGATGATTTATTCCAAGGCCAGGGTACTACTACTACTTTTTTATTATTTATTTATTTATTTACATTGACAACATATTAAAATGTTGTTGGTGTTTGCTCTGTTTCTTCCCCTGCTTTCATTCCCGTATTATTTGTATAGTGCTAAGGATTTGATTTCTGATATAAATATTTCTTTTTCTAAAATTAAAATCAGTTTTGCATGCATTCTTATTATTTATTGAGACTGATAAATATTTTTAAGAGGTTGTAAATGTTATAAAAGTTTCCTTTCTTCATACCCATTTTTGTAATGTGGCACCTTGGATATTCTTCTATTGTTTTGCATTTTAGGGGCAGGGGAGGGGGTGAAACAGTTTTTTGGGGGGTTTAGTTTTTTGTAACTGAGAGAACAGAAGCTGTTGGGTGGGAGAAGCTCACATAAATGACCTGTTCAGGGCGTATGCGACTACTATAAAGACATGCGTGTCTGCCTTTGACTTCCCCTGCTGAGCTTGCTTCTGGGGATGTCTCAGGAAAAGAAGAGCACAGCAAAGGGTTAACTTTTTGCTGTCAGCCTCAGAAAGGCACATTTGCGATCGCTCCCAGTCTTGTCTTCATTTTTACACCTCATTCGCTCACCGCTGCTATTCACTTCAAGGCAGATCCTTTGACCTAAGCAGATTATTGTAGACGCATGAAGGACACAGCAAGCTATCCGTGCTTTTAAAGGAGGAGATTCTGGCTCCAAAATAGGACACTAAGCTTTTCAGCCTTATGCTGCTTTACCTAGTCAGCACGATGCGGTGTCTCTGGGTGCTTAGTGGGCTCCTGTGGAATCGGATGGGAAACAAAAGCAGAAGTGGCAGCCGCTGCAAATGTGGGAGTCTGTGCCATTAAAGGGAAGCGATCGCTAATAAGGGCCTGCGAGACCCAGGTTTCCTTGGTTTCCATGACAGTTATTAGGTAACACAGAAATTGAATTGTCTCCCACAATGCTCTTGAGGGCTAGGGGGGAAAGGGGTGCTCCAGGGACACAGCAGGGGAGTTACGACTTGCAGCAACTCATCACTCTGAGAATGTGAAACTCTGGATTATTGCGCCTTACTTCTTTGCTGCTGTTTCTCGTTTGCGTTTTCAGTTCGCTTTACTTTACTTTTTTTGATGGAAGACCCTGGCATGTGCTACACAATTTCTCAAATAATATTTTCCCCTTTTTATTTAGAGCTGAGCTTGGCAAAGCAAGGATATGAACAATTATACAGGTGGGCTACTCAGGGGGAGTGAAGATATAAGGCATCCAATCAGGTATTGGCACCCTGCAGCACTGTAGAAATGCCCCTCCAACAGATTTCTGTAGTTCCAGCGCGGGAGACTGCCAGCAATGGGAGAAGTTCAATGGGCAGAAACAAAGAGAAGAGCAAGGAAGTCGAGGTAAGAGGAAGGTTTCGGTTTGATATGGTAGGACGAGTCTGCCTTTTGTAGCCAGTATTTTCGGCTGCTCAGCAGGATGCAGTGTGCTGTAGCTTTACACGGTACACATGGTTGCAGCATGCTTTAGCACACTGAAGCAATCTCCTGGGAGAACATCTCAGCATTATAGGAAAAAGGAGCATATTGGAAAAAAATAAAGGAGGTTGCAAACTGCATTGGGGGGGTGGGGTGGGGTTAACATTTTGATGTGTATGCATGCAGTCCACTAGTACTGACAAACAGTCATTGCTCTTTATAAGCTGTCAGGTAGGAGTTTTTTTATAATAGGTTGGGTGAAAAAGTAGCTTTAATAAGATTCCTATCTCTGCTTAAAAACAACAAAATACCATGTTAAAGCCTGCCTTTCTAATATGCATGTGTTTTTCATAGCAGATATAGGCATGAGCTCTGTAACTTATTCTTTATTGTCATTTAAAAGGCATCAACATTCTTTGATTCATAAACATTCAAGGATGTTCCGTCAGTAAGTATGATATCCTTTTGTTCTAGTTAAGACGAAACTGTAGGTTCATGTTATGTTCATGATTAGAACAAAAAAAACAGAAAATCTATGCAATTTTCTAATGGCATTTTTACAGGTAGGAATCTCTTTTACTCCGTGTAAATTGAACATGCATTGTGCAAGACCAAAAAACTCCAACAAAACCAGACATCCATTCCCACCCCAAAAAACAAGTAGCCTGTTTATAGATGTAGCAGTAAATGTACATAATAGACATCTGCTTTTTACGAGCATGTTTCTTGTCTCTGTGTTTTTTTGTTCCCTGTTGCTATATTGAAAATAAGGAACTGTTGTGAAAACAAATATGATGTCTTTTAAGTATTATCTGAGAGATTAGATGGTAAGCTGCATTCCTGAAAGAAGCAGTTTTTTAACTTTTTTTGTGTGGTATGTGTGACCTAGTTTTCAGGAAATTAAGTTCAACAGATGATTGATACTCCTAACATGTTTGTGTGATTGCAGAAAAGTATTGGTAAGCTTGCAGACTTTTCTTTTGAGATGCCTTCTTTGCGCAATATTTGGCTTCTACAAGTTCATCGATTGTGATTATTCAGTTTTTTGTTTGAGCACCTATGTATAAACAGTGTCCTCTCCTGGAGGTAGTCCCCGGTTGCTGACTGGTAGTACTGACATCAGAGTTAATAACATCTAGAGATCTGTGTTCTGAAACAGAAAACTTTTGCTTTGTTTTGTTTTTATTCTTCTAGTGGTTGGTTAAGGATGAAGGTTGAGGTGGAAACTGTTCTTCATATTAATACTCTGCATGTGAAAAGCAGAAGTATAAAACATTACCTGAAATGTCTACAGAAGTATAAGCATTACCATGGCTTAAAATTGCTCTCTGGCATTGTGGTTTTGATTTGATCATCAGAGTTAACCAAAGAATATGTGCAGCGTTTGCACAGAGGTCAGATAGGTGTGGTAGTTAATTTAGGGTGGTGGCGGGGAGGTGTGGAGTTTCTGAATCAGAAGAAGAATTTCATACACTTTTATACATTTCTTTTCCCTTGCGGGCTAGATTGCATCATTTCATCAAGACTCCAATATCTGAGAAAACAAAGTCTTTTCTTGGAAGTTTTGGAATTTATATAGCAGAAAATGGCAAAATGGCCAGGTTAGTTAAGGTCATGAAAGTTTTCTTCTAACATGAATATTAAAAAACAACAACAAAAAAAACCACCAAAATTCCAGTGCTTTAATTGGAATCCATTTGCAAAACTGCCCTCTGCTGGACAGAGACAAATCATCCTGCTCAAAGACATGCTCATCCCTTAGGGCTTATGGGCATAATTTACAAAGAGTAAAAACTCCCTAAAACTACTGATGGACATTGTAGGTCAAGTGGTATAAAACTGTATTTTTATCTACAACTTATGTAAATTATGAAGACGTTGAGGCTTGTTTTGTGGATGTGCTTTGGAAGTAGTGAACCAGGCTTCTTACTGTCCAGGAAGAGGTTTCTCGGGCTTATTTAGACAATCTTCTATCCCTGACATTTCTATGCAGCATGGTTCTCACAAGGGGAAACTTTCTTGCTTGTACTCAGTGTTTCTGTGTGTTGGTGAGGTTACTGCTTTTCAGTTGTTCTGGGTTCGTGTTATTCACTGATACTGTTTGTGTGAGTACCTGCTTCCCCCGCCTTTCCATTAGCAGGCATTTTGAGGTGAAAGAGCTAAATAAAGGAGTTAAATGGGCTTCCTAGAGTGGTGAGAGCATCAAGCTAGTTTGGGAAGACATGCAAAAAAGTAGTATCTTCCATTTGCTAGGATAACAATTGTTAGGATTGTATGCCAAATTCTGTTATTGGTAGAGAATTTTATATGAGGTTTCCTTACAACAGCATTAAAATTCATGAAGAAGTGTCAATCTTCTTTCTAATTGCAGAGCTCGCTGCAGTGAATGGTTCACCAGGTTCACAGTGAATTACGTAAATTTGGCTGACATAAGACCCTCAGCTGCATACGATTCATGGTGCAGCTCATTCTGCAATGCTGTTCTGTGATTATAGTTGCTCATAGACATGCTTTATCTGAAGGTTTTAATAAGGGTCTATGCACACTTACAAATGCTTGCCAAATTTTTAAGAATACTGTGAAGTGCAGTATTAATTGTGGGGCACTGCACTATTAATTATGGGCCACCAGTACCCATAATCGATATATGACAAATATGAGGAATACCAACATCATAACAATGGCTAGAGGGAACTTTTTAAGGTAATCTTTCTATGCAATATCCTTTGTGGGAGCAAAAACTTTTGTGCAGTCTGTTCCTGTAATTTTTAGGTGATTTGCCTCAATAATTAGTGAAAGTTGTAGTTAACAAGAGCTTTTGTATCAAATTTAACTAGGGAGGGAGTTTCTTTGAGTGTAGTGTGAAGATACAGGCTTTTTTCCATGATGAAGCACTGAAAATGCTTAAGTGCTGTATACCTTGTTACAGCAGCTCTGCACTATGTTTCCATGTGCAGGTATAAACTTCCACTAGTTTGTTTCACTGATTTTAGGAAAGCTTAACGCTCATTAGTGCTACTTGGTTTGGCCAAAACATTTAATTGAACAAGTTGTCTATCTTATTCTTTTACTAATGCTGTTGGAAAAGATAGCTGCAGAAATGAAGACCAAAGTGTAGAGTATTGGGTGCATTCACAACATGCTGTGGACTTTTTTGTTGTTCAGTAGTTAATTCAGCTTTCTTCAAAATTTGAGAAAAGTCATAAGTATACATTGAAATATGTAGTTGTGTTTGTGTGACGGAGAAAAACACTTTGATTTCTTTTTCCAGAAGAGTTTGTTGATAGAACTGTTGCTCAAAGTGAATTAAGTCAATGACCTAAAAATCAAATGATGTCATCAGGACTCCAAATCTGTTGAGCTTTTGAAAAGATTGACTTCAGTGCCTTAGGACTGCATAAATAGACATTCCCCATTTCGTATGTATATAATGCTTAAATGGTTGTGCTGGACTTCTGGTTGGTTGTCTTTATTGTAAGCAAACTACTAAATAATACTAACCGGGCATTTGAAAGGGCCAAGGAACAAACTGCCATGACTACTGTGCAAAAATAAACTTGAATGTTGTGTGCTCAGTATGGTAGGAGTATGTTTATAAGAGCCAACAATAGATGACATGATATAGCAGAGAGGATACTCCCTGCTGCCAAACTATTTTTTTTTCTGATGTTGTAGACATTATACCTGTTCAGCTGAACCACTGTTTTTCAAAATGTGGTACTGGAAAATTTACATGCTGTTTTTAAAAGGATTAACATAATGAACCATTGTCAGTAAGAAGCAAAAATTAAGTTTATTTATCTGAGAGTAATCACCTCAGAGAGTATAAAGCAGTGACAGACACAAGTCAGTACTTGATATGATTACCTTGCAAGAATTTTCCTTAAAAGAAAAGAAAAGAAAGTAAGTCTTTGGAACTGTAATACTGTTTTTGGACTTACTCATATGGCAGTATGACTTACTTGTTATAGTGATGACTGTTATCTCTGTTGACCCAAAATCAAACCCAATATCCTCAAGATGTTACGGTACTTGATATTCTGTAGTTAGTATTAACAAGCAATGCCATGTTATTATTGCTTTTATTTTTAGTTTTGATTCTTTGTAGAGGAAAAATACTGCTGTTAACTTACCAGTAAATGTTTTTTTTCTCCTCATGTCTACTACATCTCTATAGTCTTAATATATTGTTGTTCTGACAGAGGTGATGATGAATAGTAGTTTCCTTCATAGAATTTTATAGTGTGTAATAAAACGCAAGGTGGAATTTTCTTTCTCTCCAACACGTATAAAAAATAAGTGCTGCTACATTAGTTTTTGAATGTGCCTGCTTAAACATCTTTCTGTTTTCCTCTCAGATCCCCACCGCAATGTTTATCGTACTTTGACATGAAATTTAATTCTGCATACTGCACAATTTTGTGCTGTGGAAGAAACATGGGACCTCTGGCTGTTTTTCAGAAATGTTTTCATATTCTGCATTCTCAAAGGCAGCAAAACAGCAAGAGATCTGCAACTTTTGAGGCCGCAGATGTTATCAGGGAAACTTTGACATTTAGGGAGACAGTATGGTGCATTAGATTTGAACCTGGTATTTTTGCTGTAGTGTTTGTACCATAAAAAAGAAAATCACTTGAATGTGTTGCCCAACATGTATGTCCATTTATTGTGAAGAGCGTGCATTTTTTTGTAAACAGATCTTCTCTTCAAGTCAGAAATGAGGCTCAAACCTAATGGTGATTTCAAATGCCACATTACAGTAGCTGATAACATTCACTTTAAATGCCAGACTAGGGTTACTGTTAACATTTACCTTAAAGCTTGTAAGTAGTTTAAGAGACATTGACATGCTTTTTGAGGGAGAGGCAGTAGCTCAATATTCTTTATGGGACTAAATTGTTTTAATATGTAATCTCACTTGATACTGCTTAACTTTAAACAGATGTAATGATAGGTAACATTTTTAAAGGCATGTTTTCTTGTGTGCTACAAAGAAAATGCTTATACATTTCTGTTAAATGATTTTTGTGGCAATTATGAAGTACATAGAGAGACATTTGATACTTGAAACCTGTCTGTAATTAATGAAAAAAGGTAAAGGTTTTATATATCTGTCTGTTGTTTTATTGCCTTATAACCTTTAGTCAAGCAACACACTGCATTTTTTAGATGTGGAGGCACAATATTTAGTGTAGTTAAATTTGTTAATGGCTTTGGTCACTTTATGAAAAGGTAAAATCAGAGTGATTTGTGAAAATGTCACCGATATCAGTGCTAATAAAATAACAGATATCCTCGTTCATTGTATTTTCTGGATGGCTTGAAGCATGTGATGCAAGGAATAAAAGTCTTAGAATTCCAGGAAATTAATGAAATAATTCTTAAGCCAGATAGCAGATGTTTGTGTTTTTGTTGATCATTATCTTGCATTCTGTTCTGAAGATTCATAAGTATAATTTAACAGATAAGTAGACATGGTCATCTATTATCTAACATACAGAAATTCTGTAACAGGAAGCATAAGGATGTTTGTTTTCAAGTATAGCTGCCTGTAAAGCATCATGTAATTCCCGTCTTTAGGAGATTTAATTTTCATTCAGCAAGAGATGGCAGGGAGGATGGAGAGGCACGGTGTGAGCTCCAGCGTGAATCTCGTTACTGACATACTTTGACACATGTTGCTTTTTCTTCTTAGTTTGAATGTAGTGCTCCTGTTGGACATCATGATGTTACGTACAACATATGACAAAATCTCTAACCCTATATATTGTCAGAATTGTATGGTATTTCTCAAAAGACATGGGAGGTTCTTTTTTTTTTTTTTTTTTGACATGACCATGGTTTGGACAACTATGCTGTGTTTACATGGAAATCCACCTGTATCTGCAGTTAAACGACACTTAATGCTTCCTGGTGAGGTTTTTCTGTAATTCTGTGGTTATAAATTGTTGTTGTTTTTAATGGTTGAAGTGCTTCCAAGAGTATAACTGTAAGGCAGTTTGTGAAGTGCTTAGTTTTCTTTAAGATGCTTTAAAAAGGAAATTCTTTATCAGTAAGTCTTTTGACTCCTGTTTGGTACTGTTGTTATTTTCGTGTGGTGATTTCACGACGGTGAGAGAAAGCTGAAGTGTTACAGCCTAGGTTTGTTCTACTAATTTTGGGTCCTTGTTTCTTTTTCTTTTAAATTCTTGTGAGTAAAACTCATTTCTTCTGTTATCAGAAGAAAATAGGAGTTTGCTTGCTGTGCTTTTATTAGCTTACTGTAGGATAATGCCAGTTCTTTACAGAATGCTCTTCCTGATAAGATTACATAAATACTACTGGCTGCAAAGTATGATTGTCAGGCTTTTTATGAAAAGATGATGGTAAAAGCATATTTCACCAACTTGAGTTGCTGTGTATTGACTGTGTGTCAAATAGTAGTATTGATTTTAAAATTGGTCTTTTCACTGATAAAGGATTTGAAGCTTAAGATTCTCTATCTCTGTAACCTGCTTCCTCTATGTTTATAGCCAGTGCTTGCAAGCTGCTGAAACATGTCTTCTGGTGCTGCTGAAGTTTGACTACAAGTCTCATGAGGAAAGCTTGAAGCTTCTTTTTGTCTTGGAACTCCCAGTTCAAATAAATGGAAAATTTGGGGGAGTATGTGTGTGTTTTCCCTCTCCTACTCTAAAATCGTTCTAAGTTTAAAATACTAGGCTTTAGTTTTCATTTCAATTTCATTCTAATGCTACTCTGAGATTTTATAGAGGAAACATTTGCCACATTAAAAGGTTACTGTAAATTTTTCCTGCTAAATTTTTTTTTTTTTAAGAAACAAGTACAAAACCCCAGCAAACCAAAGCCACAAACCAACCAACCAAAGAAAAATTCCTACATCATTTTCAATTAGTGATTGTTTGTCCTGTTTTCCATTTTAACCTCTCATTCGCTTGAGTTTCATGACTGACTTAGGTCCTGAATTATGTTGAAGTAGTGGCTGTAATTGAGACAGTTTCCTAAATCTGTTCTAGTGCCTAAACCTGGTAACTGAGCGGGGCTCATCTGGACCTGGAAACAAATCAGGGAAGCAAAACACTGATCATTTGCTCCAGGTACCTTTCACACTGGCTTCCATTATGAACTGTGCTCTCTGAACCACTCTCTCTGTTGCAGATGCTTTTCTTCTGGAGGATAGCACATTGCAAGTACAGTTCAAACACAAATTATCTAAGACAGAACATAGTCATCAGCAAAGCCTGTGTTCCAAGACTCATTTTAGAGGAATACTTTCAAATCTAAACACTTTAGCAAGCAGATGTCATGGTCACATAAACCCACCAAATCTGGTTCTCGTTAAAGACAACTCACTGACACTGAAATCTGGTTGATTTAAACTATTCAGTTAGTTAAGGAACATCAGAGAGACTGAGATTCTGCGAGTATACTCCCACCTTTGCATAACTTGTGATGCTAGTACTACAGGTGTATCCAGTTTTGTCTGAGCTGTCTGAACAAGAAGATTTTTTAAGGAAAAAACCTTAAAAATGTATATTCTGGCTACATTAAGTACATAGCCTACACACAGAATTATATAAAAATATAATTTACAGTAATACTAATTCTTCTTCGTAATGATGAACAAAGTAACACAGAATTTGACCTGGATTTTATTTCTGAAGCAAAACAGACTTTCTCAAAGATACTTTGAATATGGGGCTCATTCTAATTGTGAAAGTGAAAAATCTTTTCCTGTACAGCACAGGCAAGCCTTTCAGCTCATATCATCCGCTTTGGAAGGGGAAGGGTGTTTAGTACGTCTGGCACGAGTAAATTGCTATAAGCACATTAGAAATACAAACTATTCTAGTTTATACCTGTGCACACTTCAGAAACTGCTCATATGATATGGAACGTGTTCTCCTTGTGTTTGTCGTGGGGCAGTGTTGTAGGTCTGCCGAGCTGCGTGCTGCCTACAGCGCAGTGCTACGGTGCTCCTTTCAGCATGAGGGGCAGCCCCTGGCCTGCCCCACCTGCAAGGGTTGCTTCCTGAGGAACCATCTGTGTAAAATGCTGCTTCATGTGTCCTGGCTCCTATTTGATGTGCGCATTTGGAAGCTTATTATTTGGGGTTTTCTTCCTTGAATTTTGTGTTATTTTCAATGAAAAGAGAGAAGGCAAGATAATGTATTGAGGAATGGAATTCAACAGTGTAACCTTACTTCTGAAGGGAATGCAGACATCGACTGTTTCATGTTCTAGGGTGGAATGATTTAACTTTAATTAATAAGAAGATGGTTCTTAGGCTACTTCGAAGAATTAGTAGGTCTCTGTGCTCTTTTTCTAAGCTTTGCATACATGATTCATTGATCATTGTCTTAAATTGTGGCAACAGTAACAGTTTGCAGCCAATGGAAGCATTTCCTTGTCCAGAATGATTGTTATCTGTATCCATATTGTGGAATAAAACTTCACAGTCATTATCATGAAGTCTATACCTTTTATCAAGCTCACTTACTAGCCAAATTTATCCGGCTGTGTGGTCTTGGATTTACGTAAGGACATATGGGACCATCTTAAGAACAACAGTAAGAAAATTGTCTCTTGGAACAAGTAGATGAATTGTCTGGATCCATATTTTACAGCACTGTCATGCTGAAACATTTGAAAGCAGTTATGGTAATACCTCATTGATTTTAAAGAAGTGTTTCTCTTATTAGAGAGATTTATTCTCTAGTGGCAGCCTAGATTAAAAAAACCCTATACATGCTGTTTACTGCCCTTTCTATCAGAAGGTCTTGCAGAGCCTTAAAAGGAGACTTTTCCATTCTGTACTCTGGCATTACTGCAGTAGCCTGTTGCACTGGCTTCATTGATTTGTGGGGGATAAAGAGGGTATGGATAACATTTCACCGTCGTATTACACCTTATAGTTCTGAGCAAGAAACCTTCATTTCAATATAGGACTTAAAGTAAACTTAAAGTACCAGGGACGAGAACAAAATGAAGTGGGAGAAAGGTACAGGCAGTAATACTTTGTTAGTATTTCAGAGTTTTAACTACTTATGCTACTTATATTTATTTCAGATACTCCCTTTTTTTTTATCTTTGAGAGAAAAATAAAGTGCTTGGTAGCATTCCCAGTCATCTGACTTCTCCATCTGTGGGCAAGGCCAGCATAGTGCAAACAGTTAATTGCCAAACCTTGCGAAAGTAGAGCATTTTGTTGGTGAAATGCATTCTGTTGAGACGAGTGTTTTCCTTTTTGCAGTGAACCGCGTGCTGGTGAGTAGGGAGCAAAATAGCTGGGTGTGCTGTGTCTCATGATAGATGTAGCTAGAGAGGACCGAAGCGGCCTTGGTTTGATAACTGTCGAGGACTTGTGCATGGGATAGTCATCGCATGAGAGCTGTGAAAGCTTTGCTGGTCTCTCCTGGTTTTCTAACCGCTTCCTGCCTTTTGCTCAGAATAGAAGAGATCGGACACAGGTGGGGTAGGCCACAGATGTGAGTAGGCCTTCCCAAGGACCATGTCAGGGCTGTCACTCTCAGGGATGGGCAGAGACAGGGAGGCCTGTTAAAGTCCTCTAACGCTGCTGCTTTCTCCTACGGTGAGGAAAGGAGGCCACGGCACACACAGGGATGGTGCTGCTGTGAGCTCAGCCTAACTGCATGCCTTGTCTGAGATGTGTTTTGAATCTCATTAGTGAGCAATCAGCACTGTAAGCCAATGTCTGCACATAATGTTGTTTGGCCCTCCTAAGCTGCACTGAATTGATTGAGTCATTCCTGGCTCTCTGCTGGTTCTCCTTAAAGGGTCCACTGCTGATTTAAAATTCAAAAAAAAGCAAAACAAAACAAAGTTGTCACAGACTGCATTATCAAGTTTTTTGTCTGCAATCATAATTGCAAGACAGTGGATTTTAAAGAAATTTGGCATTCTTGCTTAATAATACAACCCTAAGAATGAGCCTCACACTCTGTACTCTCAGAGATTTCATAATCTAAGTGTCTGTCACCAGCAAGCCTGGATGGAAAATTTTGAGTTCATTTGAGATCTTAATGAAGAATTCTCTATTCTTCTGAGTTGCTGCAGTCCAGGTGTTATGGGAGAAATATGATGGAATCAGTTTTCTCTCTGAAGCTGATGTAACCTTTATTGTCAAATAGCTAAGCTCAAACAAGTAGATTATGGCATGAGTGGAAACAGTTATTTGGCTGTCACTATTTGTATCTGCAGTACAGCTCACAATGCTGCCATAGACAAGTGATGCACCTGTTTTTATAAAACTTTGAGGTATCACTGTAGTGCGTGTTCTAAAAGATATGGTTAACCTATCTTGCTAAACTCATTTTTTTCCTGAATTTAAAAAAAGAAAAAGAAGAAAGAAAAAGAAAATTCAAATTTCTGATGATTGGATTATTGACTCATACAATGTGTTTTGCCAAACTGATTACCCCAAAGTAATATATTCATCTGTGTATGGTAGTATGTGTGCAGATAGATCAAGCGCAGGTTCAATGGATCTGACTAAAGTTTAACTAAACCTTTTATCTTCAGTTTGACATCTTTTTTGTTCTTATTTGTGTATGCGTGCATGTGTATGTATGCGTTTGTTTTTCCCTGGGCAGCTGTATGTTAAGACTTGATACTTTCTGGTGTGCACAAGCATATTTCACTTGCAGTTCACTTTCTGGCAGAATAGCATTTGCCACTGGATGGAATGGGAAAAGTGGTACATTTAAGAAATAAATGCTCTACTTCTACAAGTAGTAATGTGTTACTCTTTAAAAACAACAACAACCAAACAAAAACCTTGCTGATGTTCTAACTGTTCTGTGAAGTAATTGGTCAATGTATACTTACCTTTCAAATCAAATATCATGACTGCAAAATAGGTTTTGTGTGTCTTTACATTACAGGTAATGAACATTTTTGGTGACAAAGTGTAAGTGATATTATGTGACATAGTAGGATGACAGAGTTCTCAAGTCTAGTGCAAATACCTGTTCCCAATTTTATGCTGCTTTAGTTTAATGAGAGAAAACCCAAACAGTATTTCTTTAGTCTTACTCTTTCTCAGTTGCTGCGAAGATGCTTAATGCTGTTTCAGGTGTCATTTATAGAAGTAGATTCACTTACTGTTCTTCCCATGATGAAGAAGGAAGAAACATAAACTTTCATGGTGATTTGGCTGTCTTTTTTCTTTCATTATTTGCTTTGCATTTTGGTCTATGTACTGGGGGCTTCTTAGCTGGTCCATAGATTGTGCTGGCTTCTATGGTCTGGATTGATTGTTGCAGCTACTTTCAGTATACTTCCTGAGTAATTGTATAAAGCATTTAAAAAAAAAAAAAACTTGAAATGGTTATTTACTTAAAACACAAACAACAACAACAAAAAACAAGTACAACAATATTGCAACAGACTAACCTTCTGGAAACTTAATTTCACTTGAAAGGAGGTTACAATGGCGGAAAAATACATTTTCTGTTGGTCTGAAGGGAAGCGACAGTGCAAAGCTTTTTCTGTTTTTCCTGTGATCCTACTAATTTTCCACCCCCCTCCAAATTTAGGTTAGGAATATTGAAAGCTAGAATAATTTATGGAAACAAATATTACAGAAAACAAATACAAATTTCTTGAGGCTTTCTAGCTCTGCCTACTCTGGCAGACTTCAGTGAATTCTCAACCTGTGGAAGGGGCCCCTTATGACACTGCTGCATTCACCATCTCTCCTGAGGACATGAGAGGCTGATCTAGAAAGGGAATGTGCCATGGAATAGACTTGGGACCCTTATTTTCACTAAGATGATCTAAGTGCAATGTAGAAGGTTTGTGCACTGTAGAAGAGATGAAAAACTTTTACGTGTAGCATGTAAAATGTGTTTCTGGTGGTGTTAACCATCTTATTAGGGAGAGATGTAAGAAGAATATCTAAGTGCAAATCTCAGCAGGAAAGAACCGTGAGCATTCAACTGGCGTTTTTAGGTAAAAGATATATGAATATAAATATGAAAATATATTTAAAAGCTATATGAACATGCCTAATCTTGAATTTTAACACTTGTTTTGCTAATTTTCTATGAGAACAGTCCTTTTTGGCGCCCAACGTGGGGCTCGAGGAATTTGAGATAAGAATGATAATTGGAAGAAGTAACGGGCAAAACGTGGAGTGGATATTGACTAAGATTGTAATAGTTGTGAAGAATTTGTAATGTAATGATTTTGAAGAATGTGTTGTAGTAATGTGGTGATGGGACGAGGGGTGGAGTGTGTGTAAATTGTCCACTTTGTCGGTGTTGTGATGATGTTATGTTAATTTTGGTGTGGGGAATTACTGTTTGTTTTTTTGATGTAAGTGAAGATTGTGATGATTGTGATGATGAGAAAATATATCCTGATGATGCTTCTTAAATATGCTTTTCACAGAGGCGAGGGGTGGAATGTATTGGGTTTAAGTGGTAAAGGTTTGGTAGCAGGGGGGCCACAGGGGTGGCTTCTTTGAGAAGATTCCAGAAGCTGCCCCATGTCAGATCAGAGCCATCTCCAGCCGGCTCCAAAAGGGACGCACCGCTGGCCAGACCTGAACCAATGAGCGATGTTGTTTGCGCCTCTGTGAGAGCATATTTAAGAAGGGGAAAAAACTGCTGCGCAACAGCAGCTGGGAGTGAGAGGAGTGAGGAACAGTCCTGCAGACACCAAGGTCAGTGAAGAAGGAGGGGGAGGAGGTGCTCCAGGCGCCGGAGCAGAAGTTCCCCTGCGGCCTGTGGTGAGGACCATGGTGGAGCAGGCTGTCCCCCTGCAGCCCATGGTGTACCACGGCGGAGCAGATTTCCACGCTGCAGCCCGTGGAGGAGACCACGGTGGAGCAGGTGGATCTGGCCTGAAGGAGGCTGCAGCCCATGGAGAGCCCCCGCAGGAGCAGGCTCCGGGCCGGACCTGTAGCCCGTGGAGAGGAGCCCACGCAGGAGCAGGTGATCCGGTGGGAGCTGCCACCCGTGGGGGACCCATGCTGGAGCAGTTTGCTCCTGAAGGATGGACCCCGTGGTACGGACCCATATTGGAGCAGCTCTTGAAGAGCTGCAGCCTGTGGGAAGCCCACGCAGGACCCGTTCGGGAAGGACGGCATCCTGTGGGAGGGACCCCACGTTGGGGCAGGGGAACAGAGAGTGATCATGAAGGAGCGGCGGAGACGAAGTGATACGGACTGACCGCAACCCCCATTCCCCGTTCCCCTGCGCCGCTCGGGGGGAGGAGGTAGAAGAGGGTGGATGGGGGGAAGGTGTTTTTAGTTTGCTTTTAGTTTCTCACTGCTCTAGTTCGCTAGTTATAGTAATAAATTATACTAATCTCCCTATGTTGAGTCTGTTTTGCCCGTGACGATAATTAGTGAGTAACCTGCTTGTCCTTATCTCAACCCTTAATCCCTGGTCCATCATATTTTCTCCCCCTGTTTCTTTGAGGAGGGGGAGTGAGCGAGCGGTTGTGGTGGAGGTCGCCTGTGTAGCTGGGTAAAACCACCACAACCGTACACTGAGTTCTTCAGTGGGATGCTAGATAGTTTCAGATGAGTGCATTTAAGAAATTCGTGAGGCATCAAGCATCCTTTGCCTTGCTAGATTCAAGTGCCAGTTGATATTTCAACTAAATAAATCTTAGCTGAAGGTAGGCTGAGGTCATCTTTCTGACCAGAAAGGTTAAGGAGTTGTGTTTGGATGTGAGAGACAAGTTTGTGTAGTACTTCAACTTCTGGTCTGGAGATACTGAGTCTCCCACATTCCCTTGGGTAATCTTTCGGCTTCTTGTTCTAAAGTTAGGGATTTTTGTTTGTTTGTTTGTTTTTCCCTCTTCTTTTTTTCCCTGATGGGCTTTGGCTGTTTTATCATTGGTATCTTTGCTTTATCTAACGCAACTAATTATTTTAGGTTATTGAGTACTGTGTATAGGAGGTGCTTTGGCTGTAAAATGAGTTCTGTAAGAAACGTTAAGTCTGTTCTATCCTAAGAATATTTTTATATGGCACACAGATTGCTTTTCTATCTATTTGAGCTACTTGTAGGGTCTTGTCTTGTATGATAATCCCAAAGGGTTTTTTTGTGCCTCCATGCAGCTACCTAGTGACAAAACTTCTCTAAAATTGTAACAAATTGAGCCTGCCAGAGATTGAATAAAAGCGCCTCCATGATAATCATTGGTCTGTATGAATACTGTTGTTTGTGAGTCACGGAGAACCAGAGAAATTTTGAAAAATTTGAACCTCTTAAGAAGTCCTGCCCGACTTTAATATTACATCTGATATAAAAAGAATCATTTTGGAAAAACTGGGAACTGTTTCAGAGTTAAGGACACGTTCCAATTCATGCACAAAACAATAGGGAACTTTTACCAGGTGTCCTCATAAAGTCAGTTACATTTCATCTAATGTTAGGGCCACCAAAAATCACATTATGAAATATTGGCCTTTACTTCTGCACCTGAAAATAATATGTCTGCATAGCTATTATTCGTTGTGCATGTAAAATTGTGGATATGAAAATACCAGAGTGTGTCACAGTGAAAATCAATTCTAAACACTTTGAGCGCTCAATAAATGTGCCATAAAGTTCATCTTACACAAAGTGAAATTAATGCATAGGCTGTAAAGAAGGGTGCAGCAGAAATGCCTTAAATTGCAAATTTGAGGGGGGGAAGGGGATGTTTCTGTGTAACAACAAAAGGTTTAAAGTAAAAAGCTTTCTAAAAACCCCCCCTCCAGAGAGCTGAGCAGCTGGTAGAAGGTGCCTCTTGACATCAGCAGCCATAATGATGTTGTATTACTGTAAGTTTGTACAACTTTTATGACCATTGGGAGTAAGAGTCTGTGGCTTGAATGTGCCAGATGAGTGAAGTGTGTGCATATATGCCTGCAAGTCTCCAGAGTCTGACTTCTGTACACGGAAGTCTCTGCCATGTGTCAGAGAATATAGTAATTATCTAACATAATTACTTTTTCCAATTGTCATGGGCATGTAAACATATTTCTGCAATTGCATTTAACCTTTTTTAATACAAAAATGTAGCTTGAAGAAAGTCTGAATTTATGCATAACGAAGGAATAATTAATCAAATAATTAAGAGTAGATCGTAAACCCCATTTAAAACAAAAAAAGTTGAAGTTTGTGATAAAATATTTAGAACATCTGCTTTTTTTTTTTTTTAACCTGGGGTACATGGAATCAATGTGTGGGAAATTATTTTCAAATATTTCTGTCAAATGAGCAAAACATTTGCCTCATTCTGCTTCTGTGTTCTTCATGACTGCATAAAGCCTCTACCTCATTTCCTATTTGGCTTTTAGAAATGAAACTTCATAATACCTAATGTGCTTCTACATTTCAGATCTGGAGAAAGATTCAGGGAGAAAAAGTGCGTGCATTACATGTGAGATATTATATAGCTGTTAAATGCAGAGATGTAATACAGCATGCAGTATTATATTTGCAGAATTTTCAATTAATACTACGTAGCACTTTGTCAGTGTCAGATTTCTTTTGAAAATAGGGAGAGAATGCTCTGCATCCTTGATCATAGCATTTGATAGTCCAGTGGCTCCCTCTTCTCAGGAGGTTACTTTAAAATGCGGTGATGGCAAAATATATTTAACCTGAATAATTTCTGAAGAAGTATTTTATTGCATTTTGAGGTCCCCAAGAGTGCAAACTGTTATTGTTATGTATTAAGGATGATTAATGTGGATTCAAGATGAGAAGGTTGTGCACATATTATAGGAACCCTCTAGAGAGAAAAAATACATATTGCTGCAGGGGACTTTAGGATTGTTAACAGGATTGTTAACAGGATGGCTATACTGGGTTGGCAGCAGTTTCTCTCGTAAGATTTTTAGTGGTAGACTTGGCAGTGCTAGGTTAATGGTTGGACTAGATGATCTGAGAGGTCTTTTCCAACCTAAATGATTCTATGATTTCTTTTCTAGGAAACTCGCGCACTCTGTAAGGACACACTCACAACAGTCAAGGCTCCTGCCCTCTGGCTGAGTTGTGAGCATAACCACAGGCTGGGGGGCAGAGGGCACTTGCTCCAGTGGGTTCTTGTGCCTGAGGTCTGGCTTGCAGCTGGCTTTCCGAGTAGCGAACTGTTCCACCTCAGTCTCAGCTTTCTGCATGGTTTCTGACACCTACTGAGGAGCTCTTTTCTTCACTTTTTTTTGCTATCTAACTTAGGTGGTCAGCATAAGCTGTCAATTGCCTCATTGGTTGCATATCCCCCAGCTAATCTCTTTTGACTTTCCCATGTATCTAAAGCCAATTAGCGGTTGTTACCTGGGTTACTATGACTTTCTGGCCTCCCACCACAAATATGTTACAAGGATGTAAAGTTATATGACTGCTTTTTTTTTTTTTTTTTCTCTTTTGCGTGCATATCTAAGCCATAGAACAGGATAGATATTCTAATTTAGCAGTAATTTGGGTATGCTTCCCTCACAACAGCTACCTATGTTATCTGTGACAATTATCTTCATTTTTTCGGGCATGTCATCTACTTGGTGGGCAAGTATAGTTCAGACCTTGTGTTATCTGAGAAGTGCCTTCAGGTGAGTTTTTACCCTGTGACATACATGTATACAGGTATGTGACTGTCCTTATTTCTTTTAAAGAAGCTTGGTAATATGAACAAATCAGCAGGTAGCAGTATCTACAGTTAATGCTGCTCAACACTTCCCATTCTGAAGATTTTTTTTAGCTGCTAATGATTTTGCTGAACTTGAAATGTTTGGCCTAGGTGCTCTGTGCTTTCTTTCAATTGAAAAAATTCAAATACGCTGATGCAGATATACCTCTGCATAAAGTTAGGGAAATTTTTTGTCTCGTTAGTGTTAAAGATCTAAAATAAAAACATGCTTGGAGTTTTGAGTCTTGCATGCCTTTTGTCAATAGTATTTGCCAATTCAATCTGCTGTAACAAAAAAACATTACTACAGTGAAAACCAATCAACCAAACAACCCCCCCCTCCTCTGACAGTATTTATTTAAAAAAAAAACTTTCAGAATGCCTTGAGAATGCACCCTGAAAGCTTTTGTCTTGCTTTCCACAGTTTGTTATTCAAAAACATGTTCTGCTTCCAAAATGCAAAAGACCATGATGCCATTTAAGAGTGAACAATAAAAATGTATTTGGATAGGTACACCAGCAAAATTTACAGCCCTAATAAACCGAGGAGAACACTTTTGGCAGTCTGATACAAGTTTTATTATATTGCACTAGGAATGTAATACTGTAATCCTCACAGCAGTTCTTTATCCTGAGTCAGAATCACAACAAACAAAAAGAGAGAATACAGTTTTGGTAGTTTTGTGTGCCTTCTAATATTATTTGTTATTATATGAAATTTATACTGGTCTAGATAGGCAACAGGTGCGTAAAAGTACATTCTTATGTTATTTAAAAAAAAAAATAAATCCCTAATGGATTCTGAAAACCAGATGCTGGAGAAAGAAACTATCTATTTTGGATGAGGAACTATTTCCTTCCCCCAAATCATTGAACTAGATAAGATGAAACTTTCTGATCATATTAGACTTGTACACAAAAAGTATAGTTTCTTAAATCCCCTTGGTCTTTTTTTTAAGTATATCCAGTGGCAATATAGTGTTGATACTGCAAACATTTTCACCATATTCCTTTATTCATAATCACTGTGCATAACTAGAATGACACAAAGAAATACAAGCAGTTCTTGCTGAGAAATGTAGTGGAAATTGATGAAAAATTAAGAAAAGGATGATGCAAAAAAACAAATGATTTACAGAAATTGGATTAATTATGGCAGTCCACATAATTTAATGCATCTTGTTAAAACTAAGATATATATTTTCTTCTTACTTATACTAAGCATAGGCTTAGTCTTAGTGAATTTGTTGCTTATTCCATTTCTTTGTAAGGATTTCTATTTTTCTATTTAAAATTGAAATGCTCTCAAGCATCAAGATGTAAATCATGTCATGTTATGATTAAATCATACAGTTACTGTCCTAATTCTGTCCTCCATAGGACTACACTCCTTATTTCATCGTTGCTTGTAACATAGCAGTGAAAGCAGCTCAATTTTCTTCTCCAGACAAGGTGAGTGGAGCCCTGACTCTTCATGATTGCATGAACATGCAGTCATTATGGTACAAAGTAACAGACCAGAAAACTGCGTGTACAGCTAATGCAGAATTCTGTTTCTGTAGCCTCACAAAGAACACCAAAGTCTACCAAAGTCTGAGTAATAGCTGGGTTCTGGACTGCAACCCTGAAATCCATAACTGAACTAAGACAATAGAATAACAAAACAATAAAAAGAATAAACTGGGCCAATGGTAGTGAAAATACAGGGGTATCATTTGACTTAGTATTACTAAGTTAAGTAACTGTACCCCGTTTTCAGGAACTGATGAGTTAGGCTTTGATGGACCAAATATTTTGGTGCCCAAATACCTTGAATTGCACTAATGGAGGTTTAGGTACTGAATCTCTTTAAAAATCTTGAGTTTGTGGCATAGCCGTGGGGATTTAGAGATGCTTCATATTATTGTGTAGTCAAAGGGACAGATGTTATTTGTGTTTGCTTTTCCTTTTTAGAGAGTAATGAAGTGCATTCAGTAGAGATGTTCTCCAAGCTTAACAGTGCTCTTCATGTCTGCTAGAATTTTGCAACCAGAAATAGTGGAATAGTGAAGGAAAGAGGAATGCTTATCAGGACACTTAATTTCAAGGTTACTCTGAAAAACATTTGCTTGTTTGCTGAAGAAGTAGTTCAGAATGTAGATTGTATATTGAAGGGACATATTGAAGGGATTTTATAAGCAGGAAAAACAGTAAGAAACTATTCTAATTGGTCTGTGGTAGCATATTTCCAAGAAACTAGATTAGATGTAATTATCTTGGGAGGTTAAGCAACCCTCTTATCCCCATTAGTGTACTAACATAATACACGTTTTACTACCATCTCAAAGCAAGTCTACTGGTAAGCCGTATGAGATACACAGATTCCTGGTGTTGTCTTTTCTTTCTAAAAGTCTCAGAAGAGTTATCACTGTCCTGGAAGTATGGTTTTCTTCCTTGTCCTCTTTTTGACGTAGCTTTTTATGAACAGTTTTAATTTTTCCACTGGCTTAGCCTCAGGTATTTGGTTATTTTAAAAGAAGGTGTTGTGACTAGCTGTTTTTTTTCCCTCCCTTGGAAAGAGGATTACATAGCTGATGATACCTGGTCAATCTGCTGGTAGAAATCAGCAGTAGGAAGAGGAGGATCATGATTTCATAGATTTTTCTGTAGTGAAGAAAACTGAACTTCTGGGCAAAAACTGATACGAGTGGGAGCGGTATCACGTGTGAAGTCCCATACTAATTGTAAAATTTCTGTTTGATGTTACCTTGTAAATATTATTAAAGAGCTGATTAGAATTTGACATTCAACAAACTCATTAAATAATGTGAGTACAACCCTTACTAGTAGTGTATTAAAAAGGAGAGCTTTTTCTCCACGTGCTCATCATGCCCCCATGAGTGCAATACTGTCAGAAATGTGTGGACTTTATGAAATGTCTTTCAGTGGCTCAGTGGAAGTTTCTTTTCCCTATTTTTATTTGTGTGAGTTTTGACACTTGCAGTTTTAGTGATCTTACAAACACAAGGACTTTGCAAGCACTGTCTCCTTTTGTTTCAGATTTCTTAGAATTTAACCTGTTCGGAAGCTTTTGTTTCTTTTTTTTTTTTTTTCCTTCCCCCAAGTCTGAATCATTTAGAAGGATAGGCTTCTGGAACAAAACTTTGGGTATCAAATAAGATTACAAGAACCACTACCTGGCACTGAAATAAAAATGGCATTCAGGTTTGGAAATATTTGGTTTGGGTTATACGTTTCAGACTACATATTTTCTTGACTTTCTACTTGATGCTTACTGATATGGCCAACAGCCAAAATAGTGAAAAAGAGGCTATTAGAATGAATCCTTCCGGATGATGAAGGACTAATTAAAACCTTTTCTGGTCTAAAAAACAACAAAAACAATCTATGGCCACCACCACAACAACAAAAAAACACTCAAAACTCAGATTTGTTGCATATCATTGTTTCTTAGCACCTTTCAATAATTCCACAACGCCTTTGAGTGCCTATTTGAAAAGCAGTTCATGGACATGCAGTCTATGATGGGTTCTTCCAGGTTGTATTCACAAACTTAAAGATGGTTTCCTCCCCGACTAAACTGTGTGCAAGGTGAAGTTATTTTGAGCAGTCTGTGCTGGTAGAGGGTAAATCCTTCACATTAATGCCTTTACAACTTTTGCTTTTACAACTTTGTTGTGCTTAGTTTTATAGGGGAAGTGCTGAAATCCAAGTTCTTTATTACGACATAATGATCTCAACCTTTGCATTCATTGCGGGAATAGGTGTGCTTATTTAAGAAGCAGTCAAATTCTTCTGGAGCAGGACCAAACCTTTAAAACCAGCTCTCTGTCAGTCCTTCTCTGATACATTGTAGTACTGGATAGGTTGTAGGTTGGATCCTGCACTCAGGTTGCAACAACGCCATGCAGTGGTACAGGCTGGGGGAAGAGTGGCTGGAAAGGTGGCGGGCAGAAAAGGCCCTGGGGGGTGTTGGTCAACAGCCAGCTGAACATTAGCCCGCAGAGCGCCCAGGTGGCCAAGAAGGCCAACAGCAACCTGGCTTGTATCAGAACTAGTGTAGCCAGCAGGACTAGGGAGGTGATTGTCCCCCTGTACTCGGCTCTGGTGAGGCCGCACCTCGAATGCTGTGATCAGTTTTGTGCCCGTCACTACAAGAAGGACATGGAGGTGCATGCACAGAGAAGAGGTGAAGGGACTAGAAAACAAGACTTATTGAGGGGAGACCTCATCGCTGTCTACAACTACCAGAAAGGAGGCTGCAGTGAGGAGGATGTCAGCCTCTTTTCTCAGGAAAACAAGTGATAGGACATGAGAAAATGCCGTCAAGTTGCGCCAGGGGAGGTTTAGATTGGATGTTAGGAAGAATTTCTTCACAGAGAGTGTGGCCAAGCATTGGAATGGGCTGCGCAGGCCAGTGATGGGGTCCCCATCCCTGGAGGTATTAAGAGACCTGGACATGGCTTTAAGAGTGTAGACATGGCTTAGTGATGGGACTCGGTAGGTCAGGTTGATGGTTGGGCTTGGTGATCCTGAAGTTCTTTTCCAACCTAAATGATTTTATGATTCTGTGATTCTGTGTACATAGACTATTGATAGCAGTAAGTATTAATAGCGCTAGAAAATACAGGAGAATACAGTATCATGTCTCTAACTTTGCTAATAAGGGTTGTCTTCTTTAGACTTAGAGAATCTTACAAGAGTTAACCAGAGATGACACGAGTTAAAAGTATTGCTCAAACGGGATTGCGTATTTTTTCAGTTTGTCTAATTTTAGTGTAAGGACAGTGGGACTTCTTGCTCGGCAAAACACTGGAATTTGTATTTAGTTCTAGGTTGTGGCTTTTAACACTTTCCTTTTTTTTTTTTTTTTTTTCTTCCCCCAAAAGAAAGACTCAGATATTACAGTGGATCAATGTTTGCTGTGTTTGGAACTACTCCGTTTATTGCTTCAGAATACAATACTTTTTTATGTGTTTGAAGCTCTCAGAAGACATTTCAAATATGCCTTTTGGGGCACCACTACAAGGGATTTATTTGAACATTTCTTCCTTTGATTTCAACGTTTGCTTTGTTTGTACAACATATGTTTCAAAATCAGAAGTTCTGTTTTGGTTAGTAGTTCCCCTCCGTCATACAGGACAAAGATATTCTCTGTGACCACATTTAGATTGGAAAAAGCGTTAAGACATGATCTTGAGGTTTTGGGGTGTTTTGAAGGGCAGCGAGGAGATGTCAAAGATACGAGGCAATATATGTAGTATTTTTGATGGTTTTGAATAATAAGATGAATTATTTCTGGTGGACTACACTTTTAAAGACAAGCGATGTATTAAGTGTAAGTACTATGTGAGGTCTAACCAAAGACTTTATGAATAACAGACTTGTGTTTGAATAGTTTATTTGTAGCCATATGCTTTGCTTTGTGTTTGAATGGATGAGCTATATAGCAATCATGATGGTAATAACTTTGTTATCTTTAAATCTTGTCAATATTCATGACTATGTGAAAGCAATATGGAATTCTCTTATCTTAAATATAGAACATAAAATAACGTATAGAAGTATCTGAAAATATTATTCTAAATAATTAAAAACAGTTTAAAGTACTTGTTATGCTCTCAGTCAGTTGCTTACCTTTTGCTATGAGGTCAGTATGGGCTGTGACTAGTGTACGTTGGCACATGTGAACAGATGAGCACGAGTCCAAACTCAGAGCTTACCTATAGTTGTTCCTACATATGTAGGGATGACTGCATTGATATGTTTTCCTTAGTATTTTCCAGTCTGTACGTGCCCTCTCCTTTATCTATGACCTCTGATGCACATTTATCACACAGTAATTTATTGATATTTCATGAATCTCTTATTTCAGCCCCAAGTTTTGTGTTTTATTAGACTGTAAGCTCTTGTGGAGTGCCACTGAGTTTTGCGCTTGCAGCAGAGTTCCTTATTTTTTATTCCCGTTCATTACTTTTAATTGCACTGTTAAAACAGAAGATGATACAAAGAAATAGTCTTGGTTCTATTCTTTGTGTGCAATTAATATTGCTTTATGAAATTGCAGACACTTTTATCTGTGTGAAAAACAGTAGAATTGCAAAACTGTGAAGAGAACATTGTGTAGCTTGTGGATTTTCTTTTTTTTTGGATGATAAGTGAGAAGACAGGAACTTCTCTTCAAAGCCTAGGCTGATTTGGCAGCATTTACATTTGGTAAATTTATGTTGGGTTCAACATTTCTTGGCAAACACTGAAAAAGAAATTCCGAGACCACCACCATTTTTATTGTTGCTAATCAGAAACAAATTGCAGTACAACTAAATTTTGTCCTACTTAGCTATTTACTTTATTGTACTTAACTGAGCAACTTTCACTGCCATCTGAATGTTTTCAGTAGTGGAATATCACAAGAGGAGGAAGTAAGAGTTTTTTAAAGATGTCACTTTCACTATAGAATTGGCTTGCTGCTGTCAGCACGCTGAATTCGAAACCAGATTGCAAGTTGCAGAGTACGTTACAGATCCTATTTTCAGCAATGTTCATCTACTGCTGTGAAAGTATTGGATAAATCGTGTATGGATAGTGATAGAGGGACACCATGGAAGGCATCCAGTAAATGAGATCACTACCTGAAAAACCATGCACCTTTTCATTTTTGGATTAGTCATTTTTTTTGTATCTTCCTCAGGTTCATATCCTCTCCGTTACTTACAAAATGTTGGGTAACACATCTTCACACAGAACTTGTTACAAATTTTACCAGTCTGTTGAAGTATTAAAGTACACTTGTAGCTCTAGTTTTTATAAGAATTTGCCTTACAGAAGTGGATATACTGTTGTTAAAACTGCCTAGAAAACAGATTTCCCACAAGCTCTGGTTGTTTTTCCTACTCCAAACTCTCATCACACTGTGCATTAACAGAAATGTTGTATTTATATCTTGTTACCCTTTGTCGCTGTGCTGTGTCCACCCCAGTATTTGTGTTTCTTTCCTCCCAGTGCATATGTGGGCATAGTCATGAGAAAGATCACAGTCAGCATATGCAACAAGGAGGAAGATGGTCTGATCATATATACTGTTCATGATTCCTTTAAAGCTGGGCCTCTTGGCAACGTATTTATTTGGCAGGCCAGATTTCAACTTGTTCTTCATTTCAAATCTAAGTTTCTCCTCACTGAAGCAGTGCTTTCCTGCTGAATCGCACCTCCCTCTGTTGGCTTTGAATTTGTTCTATGACACAACAAACTATATTTCATTATTTTATGTTTTTAAAACCTAAAGGATTTCAAGAGAAAGAATGATGGCAGAAATTTAATATCAGCTCAAAAGGTAAATGTTTCAAATAATCAAGACTGCTTTAAAGAGCAAGACATTTACAATTAAATATTTTATAAATTATAGCTTCAGCTAATAATCTTGCTATGATAATGTCCAAATGATCACACGAGCTGTTATACATTAGTGTGTTTAAATTAGAGTAGGTGGATAGGTTGTTGATTTCTGATCTTTCATTTTTCAGAGACCATTGAACAATATTACAACACCTAAGGCTGATTCTTCTAAAATTTAGAATGCTGTGCCATCTACCATGTATATGGTTCCCATTCTTTTGTAAGGAGAGGTTTAGCATGCTGTAGGCAAACTAGGCTTGCTGAGACCTGTGGTGATAGCAGAGAGAATATGGAAGTCTTCACTCAGAAATGTGTTCATGGAAATTTAGTGTTGTCCCATTGTCATACAAATTCCTTTGAATTCTTTAATCTGAATTACACAAACACAGTTTTGTACTTTGTTAGAAATCCTTGACTCTTCAAATGTTGTTCAAATAAGGCAATGAGCAAGTGATTTACATTACAAGCAGGACAAGGTTTTTTTTAAAAAGATAGTTATTTTCCATATCTGATCAAATTAATCTCTGGCACAAAAACTGGGATAAGGCGTGTCAAGTGAAAGGCCATCAAGATGACCTGTTTGTTTCTAAATTATGTTAATAGAAATGCTAATTCACACAAAAATGAACACAGTTGTTTCACTGTAGAAAAGATTTTACATTAAACTTTTTTTAACATGAGCTGAAATCAAATGTAACAAGCAAAAGTACATTTATGTGGGTATATTAGTCTGTTTGAGAGGAATGATCATATCCTCAGAAGATTATAATATGTGGTGCTATTTGATTACTACCAAAAAAAATTTTACTGTGGATAAATTCTTTCAGAAATCAGTGGTGTTTCTGTATTTTTCCTTTTTTTTTTTTGTTTCAGTACAAAACCCTAACTTGCTGAAAAATTCTTTATTTTTATACTAAGAATTTCTTTAAAAGTTATTGAAGCAAGTGACTAATCAGCTTGGTTACTGACTTTATTTTTCCTGCTAAGCTGAGAAATTTCTTGACAAACTACTGATTTTTTTTTATTTTTTTATTTTTTATTTCTGGAGCAGATGTTTGTCTTCTATGTGAGACATAAATTGCAGGATGTGGAAGAGGTGATGAAGTTTACACTTTTCATAGCCTTCAAAAGTTGTAAAATATCACCAGCTGTGTTCCCGTGGGTTTATCACTGAAATGCCCTGCTTACATGTACATGATCCTTGAAATTCTGGGAATGACAGATTTCATTGAGTCAGTTCTCAAACCAAATAATACAGATTTGCTTAATTAGGTGAAACATAATCTTGAAATATGAGATTCCTAGTTTTTTCAAGCTCTTAGAAACCCTTCTTAAATGCCTAAGCCCATATGTTCTGCATGCTGTGCAATACTGTTCCGAGGGAACAAAGCCAATTAAAAATTCAGACATCTAGTGGAACTGGATAGCTGAGGAAGACACGTGGTATTATGGGTTTGCACCAAGGATTTCAGTCTTACTAGTCAAGGATTAATGGGAATTCAAACCCAGGAGATTTTTGTTTCTGTTGGCTACTGGAGGATTCCTGACAGCTTGGGTAGGACCTCGCAGTGACACATTGCAAACCGGCGTTGTGAAGACACTGTACGCTCTGGGGATGTGGCAACACGAACCTTCCGTGCAGTAATGATTTGCTACTGCAAGTCTACCAGCCCCTTCTAGGCTCTGTAAATTTTGTGAAGGGACTGCTTTAGCCTCCTGAATGTTATTGTGAGGCAGTTTTGTTTCTCCTCTTTGTAGTGTAGAATAATGTGTGTTGCAGAGAAAAACAAACGACACCGCATATCCATGAAAGACTTCACAAATAAACTTTATGGATGTTACAAGTTTAAAATGAATGCTCTAATACTAATGAAAATGCAGTTAAAAGATAAAATCTATTTTTTTTCTAGTGAAAGAGCCAGGGAGAGAGAATAGTTGAGGGAAAAAATTTTCCTTCAATTCTGGCTCCGTGCAGTGAAGGTTGCTCATTACATAAATCCTGCAGGAGTACTTAGTAGAAGCGTCTTCCCTTAAAAGGGGTACAGGAGTTTGAAGAAGTACAGATCTGTATTTCACAAGAATCAGAGGGGAGGAAAAAAAAAAAAAGCTTAATTCTGAGGTATGTCTACAGGGCATAAAGGTATCTGGCCTGCAGAGAACTTGTAATCTCATGTTCACTCAAATTGATTCATACAGGAGTGCTTGGACATCTTTTCACAAAATTTTCTAGTGCTTCAAGTGTGGGATTGGTTTTGCTCTGGTGGCCCCAGCTGGCTTCATTTGTTCATGCTGTGGCTTTGTTAGCAAACCTTCACAGGCTGTGGATCCTGGGAAGGGTGGTGCTCGTGTAGCTTTTGGGAAGTCAGCTTGGATGCAAACTTGCTTAATATCTATTTCACAGCTGACCTGCTTCTAGCCCTGTAACCCATGTGGCCACGGTCATGCTGTATGTCACCAACAGGGGGTGCTGAGAACCAGGCTGTCTGCATGGAGATGGCCCTGTGACCACACCTGATGTGCAGCTGATTCGTAGCCTCTACGGTTGATGACACGTGGATAATGAAGAGGTACTTGTGCATTTATGAATGCTGTAGTAAAACCTCTGAGGAAATTAAAAGCCATGCTTTGAAAAAGGATCTAGACAGAGCAGTAAACGTGGTTTTGTGTTCTTTTCTTCCCCCTTCTCTTTGTTGTTAAGTGATCACTGTCCACTCTGCATGGAGTAATGCAAGGAAAAGCAGTATGTCACTCTAGAGCTAATAAGGTTATAGCGCATATGTACCAGGCTGTTATAATTTGGGTGGTTTTTTTGATTTATTGTTTGATTTGTCAACTTCAGTGACTGCCTTCAAGCGATACTTGGTAATTTTCAGAATTGGAAGATCCTCGTGTAAAACCTTGAAGCTGTCCTCTTTCCACAATAGAAATAGCTCAGTTATTCCTGTCTACTGTTGCTCAGCTGTGACTCATTTCTGTCCAACACAAAACTTTGCCTACTGCTCATGAATATTTACTTAAATATCTTTTTCAGGAAGCTATGATCTAAAGTTTTTTGAGAGGCCAGGCAAATAACGATTTCTCTTCTTTGTTCATTATACTGTAAGGAGTTAGAGGAGCGGGATTTGCCTCTATCGGATTCTACCCATTCATCGCTATTACCTCACAGTTACCTGTTTCATTTTAGATTTAGCTTATTCTGAAGGTGCCTGGCTTAATAACTCTGAAGACCATTACTAGTGTTTTTTCTAAAGGCAGTCGCAGCACTAGTTCTTAGGCAACCTCCAGCTCTTATGTGAAGCCAAAGAGTTGAGGCCAGCTTTCATCTCTGTGTGAGTTCTAACTAATCAAAACCATATCATGCAATAGTCCTGAATCACTTAAAAATTACTTGCAGCTTTTGTTCCTTGTGAATATAGTTAAACTTCACTATAAGCAAACAGTACTGTCAAGCGAACCTATTTCAAGTGTTCAAAGCCAATTAAACCAATTTTCTGTTAATCTGAGGTTCCGGCTTGTAAAACAAACTGTAATCATAATTTACAGGAATCTTAACTTGTGCTTGTTGAAAACTAGACTTTGCGATACAAATATTTAGATATACTGGATCTTCAGAATTAGGTTAAGCATATGTCTGACATTTAGATTTGTGACAATAGCTCTGTGATGACTTATTGTAAAAAGCTTTTTAGCATAATTATTCCCTTAGCAATGTGTAGTTCATCAATTCTGAAAATGTGATTAGTTCAAAATATACTAGAGAGGTGTTTAGTGACTGTGGGGTATTTCTGTAAGTAGCTTTAAAATGTTTAGAAAATCCTGGTAGATTTCCCTTCAAGAACTCTTAACCTAACAGTCACAAAACAGAAAGATACAGAAGCAGCAAAAGACCCGTGGGGCACTGTTACTGGCAATAAGAATCTTCGTATCTCACTCGTTACCTACCAAGTAGTCTTGGTTTGGTTTTGGCTACTTGACACAAATTGGAAGATTGAACAACTGCTTCATTTTCAGAAGAATATTTAGCATATTTACCTGCTGTTTGATGAATGAAGGAGCAATGAATTATTCTGTACAAGCAAAGAACTGAATGATGAGTCTAAACTATTAGCAGGGAGTTTAAATTGAAGCCATGCAGAGAATGGTACTGATTACGGGTAGTTGTTATCTGGAGAGAAGACAATGTAAATTTCGGAGCACAGCATCTTACTTACCACTGTTTACAGTTTGCTTTATGATAGAAATCGTATTTCAAATATCTTCCTTTTGAAGGGGAGGGACAAAAGCCAGTGAGCATGAAATATTTTGTATTTTGGCTAGTGTATTTTGTTTTATGGCCGTATGTTTTATACTGTAAGCCTGTGATAGCTTTCTGCTGACCTGATAAATTGCCTGGGCTTATTAGTTGTTGTCAGTAAAGTGTCTATATACTGTTGTCTTAACATTTAATTAGATTTATATAATCAGCATCCCCTGACATTTTTTTCCTTTTCCTTTTTTTCCTTTTCCTTTTTTTTTCCTTTTCCTTTTTTTTTCCTTTTCCTTTTTTTTTCCTTTTCTTTTTTTTCCTTTTCCTTTTTTTTTTTCCTTTTTTCCTTTTCCTTTTTTTCCTTTTCCTTTTTTTCCTTTTCCTTTTTTTCCTTTTCCTTTTTTTCCTTTTCCTTTTTTTCCTTTTCCTTTTTTTCCTTTTCCTATGTGGCAGCAGTTAGTGTCAGTAGCAAAGAAAATGTGTAATTTTCACACTTCTGATACCATTCCACTTCATACTTGCACAGAGCTTACAAGAAGAAAAACATATTTTAATTCCCAATGTTGTTTCTATTTCAGGATTTTTTGATAACTTCTTGTAACTTTAAGGACTATATGGTACCTTCTGTAAAACTGTAAAAAGTATTCCTTCTGCAGCAGAGCTACTGTACCACTAAAAAGCAAATTTAAGCTGGCATCTTCATTCTACACTGCTACTCTTGTGGGTTTTTTCTTGTTGGAAAAATAACTTTCTGGAATAAAATTTTGTATATATGCTAACATCTCAGATGTATTTCTTTTTGTCCTATGGTGGAACTTGCATTTAAATGTCATTTGAAAAAAAATAAAGCAAAAATAGAAACTATATGTGTTTTGCTTGATGAAATGATCTTAGGTATTAGGTAGAAGTATAGTCTTAGTGCAAATCTATTTTCTACTTTCGTATTTTCCAGTTTCTTTCAGTGCGGGAAGTTTAATACATATAAATACGTAATACTAATCTGTATTAACAGGTGTTAATGCTAATTAAGCAAACTGCAGTGCCATGGGTTGTCAGGAAAGACTTAAGTAAATATATACTCAGGAAATCAATATCTTCTGAGTGCGAGAATAGTCTGTCCCTTCCCAAGGACACCATGTCATAGTGATGTGTTGGCACAGATAAATGCGTTGTCATTTTATACATATTGGGACGTCTCCTCTGCTAACCCAGGGAGTCCTGATCCTTCCAGATGTGATATAGCTTCAGTAAATACACAAGATTAATAGTCTGTCCTTCACTTCTTAACTCGAACAACCCGTAAAGATTTGCAAAATGGATTAATGAGCACTTAAACAATGCCATGGAAGTTCAACTGTAAAAAACAAAACGCCCAAAGACTGCTGTCATATTGGACTGTAAGACTCCTGTACCAGCTTTGCTTTTTTATATTCTCCACACACGTTTCATTTTCCTGTTCCTCAAATCACAGTTCAGCGTGTTTGACCCCACTATTTGAGTATCCTGTTGACACCTTTCTGTTTGTCTTTGACTTATACCTATCCAGTTCCACGTGATTATCGGGGCCTGACCTGGATACTTTGCTATACCCAAGCTATTCCAAAAGCTGAGAAGGGAGGAATCTTCATTTTGCTCTTGGAGTCTTTTAGAATGAGTACTTCGGTAGCAATAACAAGACAGCCTGTGTGTAATTATTTTTACCTACACATTTCTTTTTCCCCTCAAGACTTCTCAAAATACTCCTTACTTTTGTGGGTGGCTGGCCTGCAGTTAAATACAACTCTTACTTTCAAAATTAGTTTCTCTCTGTTTAGCTTTCTAAATGAGTGTTAAAGCTGAATATAGGCCACATACCTACATGTGCTTTTGCATTCATCTCTCTTTTCCATTATTTCTTGTCTCCTGAGGCAAACTTGATTTCTGTGGAACTCTGTACAGAGAAAGGGTCCTTAATCAAATCACATCTATTGAGCTTGTGCTTAGCAAGTGTGTTCTCAGCTCACTTCTGCATTTGAGAAAGGGAGAATGGAATGGCATTGGGAAAGTGTGTTTGTTCCCATCGGTTAGCTGAGACTTATAGCATGGCATACATGTTGAAATTGTAATTAAGTCTCCTGATAACGTAGTAAAAAGTGGTTTGTTCAAATTATATGGTCTGTAGGTTTGCTTTTTTGAGTGCTTAGTAAATTTAGTAATGTGTTGGTTATAGCAGTTTGCCAGAATTTTGTTGCTGAAATTCATATTTACTAACTCTTTCAACAAACATTCCTAGTTTAATATATTTTTTGAAGAGAATAAAAACATTAGTGCCAGCAAGGAGGGATGCTTACTTACCTCAAATGGAGAGAGCCTTCATGTAAAAATGATTAGAAATGTATTACTCATCTTGAAAACAAATGGTTTAAAAGAGCTAGAAATGTCAAAGTACTACAGATCTTTGTTAAACATTAAAGCAATAAAAATGTCTGAATTCAGTGCAAAATCTGTAAATGTCCAAATGAATAAAATCTGAACTTCAAAGAACTGTACAGCTTAATAAAAAAGACATAGCCTATGGGCCAGCTCAAGAGGCTGTTTAGTATAGGAAAAGAATTTTAGTGATTGGAACAAAAAGAGTACATAGATTGGTATGGATTGCAGAAGAATCCTGAGTTGATATGCAGAAAGGGAGAAATTTTCAGAAAAAGATACAAATAGTGCACTGGAAAAAAGAGCTGGAAAACCAGCCAGTCTGTACAAGTGTTTAAGCGCAGTACAGACTCTGCATTGGTGAATGACTTTGCCTGTTTGGGCTGTGGAAGGCTTTGGTTCAAGATCTTGTTGAATCAGAACCATGGTTACCCTTGACAAGGAATTTAATGCAGATGATGAATGCGATAAGGTATCTCTGAAAAGCTAAGGCTTGTCTGTGTTGCACCTCATCCGTAGAAGGCAGAGAATAGCACACTCATCTCATAGGGACTGTGGGAATACAAATCATTCAAAATTATGTGGTTCTCAGGCATTATGGGGTAAGGGCACATTAAGTACATGAAGATAAGTCCTTAAATGATATTACAGAGCTACTCAAGTTAGCAGTGAGCTTATCTGAGGGGCCACTAAGGAAGTCTCACGCTGCTGTCAAGTAGTTCCCACAAGGGCAAGGCTTATGGCTTAGCCATGGAACTGCTCTGTGTTAACAGACTTAAACAGCTTTTGGAGTGGTCCGTTGGTGCAGGACTATGTTACGTAGCTGTGCCGGGTCATGTCCCAGAACTGCCACAGGCATCTCCACGCTGCCCTTTACTGCATACCCTTCTTGTCACCTCAGCACTGCTGTTCAGTATAGTTTAAAGGAAAGCAGAGTGCATGGTAGCAGTCAGAGGAGGTTGTAACTTTGCAACGTGAGATGCTTCAGTGGATTGTCGGAGGTACAGATCAAACCTTCTGGGTGGCACAGGGTGGGACTTCGCTGCCTGAGCTGCTGCACCACACCACAGCCATGGCAGCGTTGTAAATCTTTTTACGTTCCCCCAGTCACTAAAGGGAGACAGGGAGCAATGCTGCGCAATGAAGCATTATGTTTGTCTTCTGTACGATCATGATCTCAGCCTTGTAACTTTACATTTCATCAATGTCCTTGCTAATGTCTGCTTTCATTGTGGTTCTTTGGAAATACTTGCAAGAGGCTGGATGCCTGCTTTGTGCTTAGTGTTGTCCTGAAATAGGAGAAGCTGGTGCTGTGCTTTAGTTTTACACTTTAATTACCAAACACAGCAAATTCTACGTATTTGAATTTTTAATGTATTGTGAAGAGTGTCATACTACAGGTGTGATGTGCATGTAATCTGCACGAACCGTAGTTCGCTGACAGCCAGGAATATTGCAGTTATGATAACTGCATGTCCTGCATTGTTTGCATTTTATAAAGAAGCAAAATCACTATTCTGTATGGAAAATAATTAGTAAATCATTATGGTCTGATATTATAATGTCTTTGGTCAATATCATTAGTCATTTGCCTTTGTATTCCTTTAGATAATTCTATAAAACATTATTGTTGCATTAGTTTCTGGCTGCATTTAGCTTATTATTATTTTTAATAAGTAGTAGTTGTAAGAAATTTGCTCCTGATTATCCACCAGTACAAATTTTTAGCTATTTGGTGATTGATGATTAGTCATGAAATAGTTTCCTGGAATGCTACTTGACAGAAAATTCAGTCACCTCTGGAAACCGAGAAATTTTCTATTTAAAAATTACAGACTTGAAATTATTTAGAAGGTGGAATTTGGTATTCTTTTGGAAGTTACTTGTTAAAACACTTATTAAAGTTGCCTAGTTTATAAGAAAGAAAATCCTGTTAAATATTTTTGAGGAAGGCTTATGTTGTTATCAAGGATTAACTGATTATACTACCCAATAAATTGATATGAGCCAAATTACATTTGATGAAAACTTGTAACAGAGCTATTGAAGGCGGAAAATTTAGATTCCTTTTTTTAACAAAGATGAAGTAATTCAATTAAAAAGTTGTTGCCAGTAAACTAACTGAGATACACTATTGCAAGTAATCCTTTTTCATACCATTAGGATTGGACTTCCACCGCTGACCCCCTCCCCGCCCCGATTTATGTTGTGAAGATCATCAGTTAGGATCCGATCCCTGCTAGCATGATATCATGACAGATGGCCTGTTTAGTGTTTTTCAGGATAAACGGATTCCAGTTATTTAAGTTATAAGTAATGACTGGCCTACTACTCTAATGCTGCAGTTACTGGTAACAGTTTAAATAACTATTCTCTTACATAAGTAAAGTATATGTTAGCCTAAAAGTTAAAAATTACGTGAATATTTTTTTTGAATTATGCTACTGCGATAATTTTCAACTGCAAGTCCGGAAAACAAATAAAAAGGCAGACCTTAGAGTGAATGCCTAAGTTCAAAACTACGACTCAAAAAGCTGAAATAATACTTTATGTTAATGGGTTCTAATTAGACAATAATAATTATTGGAAGCAATTAGCCTTGTTACTCTTGCTGCTGTCAAAAAGAGAATCAGGAAATGCTTGGATAAATTAACTATGAATAGAAGATAAAAAAGCTGAAGCATTGTGTAGCCCTTCTAGTTTTTATGTTTGTAGTTAACTTAGTGAAATAAATAGAAATGTTTTGCCAAATAGATAAATAAATCCAGAGAGGGGCCAGAAGATTGGATAAATGTCAGCATGGATCTCTAAACCAGAATTACTGGGATACTTAAGGGTGTCCTCAAATAGTTTCAAATTAAAACTCAACTTAATTTATTATAGGACTTTATAAAAAATGAAGCAAAACTTAAAAGCCTAATTCATATGACAGAAATATCATTTTAAAGTGTTTTCCTACTACTTAACATTTGATGAGCACTTATTTAATGGTAATGTTTTTACACTGTGGTTGTTTAGGGAATTAATAATACACAGAGTCAAAAACATTAATGAAACTTTAAATAAAACACTTAAGTGCTTTTAATAAAAAAACAAAAAGACAATAATAAGTAGCCACATTCTCTCTCCTTAAAGAGTTGGCAGAGCATACATGCAGGGAATATGCTGGGTATAATGGGCTTAAATATTATTCTCAAGTTTTTATTTAAAAAATGTTTTGTTGCATCGTGTTTCTAAATAGAGAGTGAACCTATTGGAACAGCTCAGAATTTCACAGAAGTGTTTCTGCTAGCTTAGATGGGGTGCAGTGATTGCATTCCTGTCATTCTGGTGTCACTCACCCTGAAAGAGTTCTGAAAATTATCTGAAATTAGGTAAGAATAATATTAAGAGACCCGACATAGATAAAGTAGCGGTGGCCTTGTGATATAGCTGGTCTTGCACTAGAGTTGTTACAGAGTCCATTCATTATAAGAGCAAGAGTTTCTAAACAGCAGGTTGTCTTTAATTCTGGTGCTGGTGACCTTTGTCTAGTGTAGGGGCTGTATGACAGACCTATCACAGGTACAGTAACCAAACTTCTCACAAGCGTGAGATTTCCATACTTAGGTCTGTCAAAGAAAGATATCTATCTATCTATCTACCTATCTACGCCCCAAATACTGTATTTGACAGAAGAACTTCCATTAAAAGTACTTCTCTGGCAAAAGGGAGATGCTTCTCCTTTTGGACCAGCTGTGGTCTGGCACACTTCAGCATGTGTACTTCTGGCACTTCAAAGAAATGTAATTTTCTGTTTTCTTAAAAAGCCATTTAAATTCAGTATCAATTCTCCATCCTTTGAAACAGGGGTGTTTAGTGGTTAAATTATGCCTTTCAGACATCTAACCTTTATTGGATTAAAAAATATATATTTGTCTTCATCTTTATATTTTACTTCAGTAATGAGCTCTGCCTGATTCAAGGAGGGTTTTTTTTTTTTTTTTTTGTTATGCCATAAATATGCTCTTTTTCTCTAAATAAACCTTGTAAGAATGAGGAAAAGCTTTTCAGGATAGATTTTTCCTTTTACATATGCAGAATAAAGTCCATTAAAGACCTAGCTTAGCTTCTTATGCCCTGTGTGTTTGGATAACGGCATGCATAACTTTGTTACGAGTTAGTTATTGCTTTACTGTCTCATGGATTTTTTGCATGTTACACTTTCTGCTGTTCCTGCGGCTCCCTGAAGAATGTCCATTTGCCGAGTGCTCGGTGTGTTTTTAACACGTGCACTTCTCAGTTGCACCTTTAGTGCTGATTTGAAGCTTTGGTTTAAGCGGCTTGGCAGTCACGTATGGTTAAATACATGCAAACTCGCAAAGCAAAAACATGTGATTTGTTCTTGTTCTCAAAACAAGAACGAACAACATGTGTTTTTCAAGACTGTTCTCCTTTCTGCTTGGGAGTCCGATGCATCTGGAATTTACATGAAGGGATCCTGAGGAAGGATTAGACCGCCTTTTGTCACTCACCTGTAGACAGAAACATGCAAGGAGCACACACTGTTGCTTTGCTTCTGAAATCTCTGAAGACAATGGAGACATCTAGTCTTTGATGAACAAAACATTCCCAAGAAGAGTAGTTGTGAGCAATAACCTTTTAGAAAACAAAGTCATATTTGATTGTGGCACAGAGGTTGCTTATTAAAACAGTTTCTAACAAGAAGCAGAATTAAACTCTGCATAGGAAAATACAGACTTGGCTGCATGTACGTAAGTAAAGATTTTTTTACATAAAATAAGTACATTTTAGTACATTTATTTTATAGCCATAAATACAAGTTTCTTCTTCTAATTTATCGACGTTTTCTTGCACACTTCACAAATGCAAAGAAGTAAAATTACAATACTAAAAACTTACTATGGGGGAAAAAGACCAACACTGTTATGGTTTCTCTAAAAAGCCTTGAGTGATTTAGAATTGCTTTCTGCTTCACACAAGAGATGTTTTTCATTCTGCAAAAAAGAATGTGTGGACTATAAAGACAAACATTCCTACATTTTTATGTCTTTAGAAACCCAAAAGACTATTTACTTTGAAAGCTTTTAAAGATTTCTTGTCACATCTTGTTGGATGTAGTGGTTACATAGTGGTTAGTCAAAGCAATGTTACCTGCAACAATTTTAGTACCAGACATATTAAATTGATTTTATTTTCTACTATTAAACTCTTTTGGGTAATGAATGAAATTTGGATCCTTAATTATGACAGAATCAGACTCTTGAAGGGCTAAGGATAACTAAAAATACATTGTAGCAGTACGTAACAAAAAATAATAAAGCTTTGGCTTGCTATTAGTTGGAAATAATGATATTGTTACTTACGGTACAGAGGAATCAGAATAGTCACTTCAATGGTCTCTGAAAATTGATTGGATAACATTTAGTAATTTAAGAAGATGCTAGTTGATTGATTGAATGCAGGCTTAAATAAACAAGTAATTTAAGCTAGTCCTAGAAAACTTTATAATAGTAAATCTTAGAATACAGGTGTACTCTAAAGATGGATGCTGATACTGTGGTTATATTTTTAAAGAACCGCTGAAGTGACGCATTTTGTAAGCATAACTAAGTTACACAACAGCTCTGTTTTGTCTTTACAGCTAGGGAAATGCATTTGCTTGGGCATAACTGGGTTCTTACTCTTCACGTAGTGCACTTCTGGAATCCATCATTAAGAAGTATGAGAACGTGTTTGAATTCAGATTCTTGCCTCCACTTAATGCAGAGGAGTTTGATTGTGTATATGCAGTAACTATACAAGAAAACCAGTATCAGTAGACTCTTGATCAGTACCGTCATTATAGGTGTCACTGGAGTTACCTCTGGGTGGCATGTGCCCTTGCTTCTCCTTGGTCTCTGCATTTTTTTTTAATGCGGCTAGGACGTTAGGTGTGTATTTTAGCTAATCACTGCTAGTGTTAGCTAGGAAGATAACTTTTTATTGTGTTGATGGCCTTGGAGGCTACTGACAACCTTTAAAACATTGTAAGTTATATAAATTAAATGCTAGTCTCATGTGTTTATTAAAAAACTACTCCTTAGTTTAGAGGGACAGGTGGTACTTAGTACTTTCTGTGAAATAAACAGTCAAGGTCCCCCCCGCCGACTTTAAAGAGTCACCGCTGAATTGTACTGGACTGGAATATTTTACAGCCGTTGGCATGATCACATATATTCTAATAAGACTTAAAATACAGAGGTGATTTTCAAAGTTGAGATTGAGCTTCTTATCTGTAAAAACACAGAGTTAGTGTCATTATGCTGTTATGCTATGGTTACACCAAATTGATCTTGCAATACACAGCAGTTGTAGTTGTATCACAGTTGTATTGACTAGCTAGTTAAGTAAAGCCTATGGCTCCCTTGTGACACACAAACAAGCTACTGGAGCTTTCCAGTGCATCCAGCCCATGAGTTTGTTTGTATTCAAATTGGAATAATTGATTGGAAGTCACAGCTTGATAAGACTCAAACAAGAGATACACAAAGAACAACAGGGACTGTATTTCTCTTACCAGAGCTCAGCAATTGAAGGTTCTTTGCATTTAAATATTCCTGCAGCTCTGCTCCTGGAGTATTTTGTTGATCTGTCAAGTCATGCAGTGTGTTTAGGTGCTGGACAAATACCATCACTTGAATTGCTCTTGGGAGTCTTCGAACACAGAGAACAAAACTATTAGCTTAGATAAAAAACAGTATGTTTCATGTTTAATTTCCTGCTGGTTTATGGTAGTTGCTAGATCCTGGTGAGTACTGCAGAAAGCATAACCTTCTTACGTACTTCATCTTAATGCAGCCTTTGTTGAGGCCTTTGTTAGCTGAATCTAATTATATTCCTGAATTAAGTTTACCGATTCTTTTCTCTTGCCAGATTAATGAACTTTTTTGTTTTGAGTTGTTATGCTTTTATTTCATGTAACTGGCTGCTTTTTAATACATCATCCTTAACTAACCCCCTATTTATTTAGTATTAACATTGTGCAAGAACTTGAATCTCTAATTCTCTATGTCCCTTTGCTTGCCTAAATTCTAAGTAAAAATTGTTTCCCTGAAAAAATATGAGTGCAGTAATTTATAGGAATTAAGATTTTTTCTGTCAGTTCATCTGAGGTGGTCATCCTTCAGTTGTACAAGCAAATGCAAAGTCCTTCTTTTAATTATGATCTGTATAGTTGTAGACATCTTTTTGACTTGTCAAGGCAAAAAACAAGAATTGCAGCTGTTTTGAGTAGTTCTGTGTCCCCAAAGGAACAGAACAGGACTGTAACTATAACCAGAATATTCCCTATCTTCACCAGTACAGGCAGCGTATAAGGGATTGAATGATCACATATAGAGGGGTGATGTTAGTGTCACTGTTTGGAATGGTCTCCTTACAGATCCTTGGAGGGATGTTGCTGAAGGTAGACTGCGTGCACTGCTGCCAGGCATCCACTCTTCACTACAGCTGTGGCTCACGTAGATGCTGCGGAGCTCTAAACTGCCATCTGTTCTTAATAGGTCGTAAAACTTGTGAGAACCTAGACTTCTTGCCAGCTGACATTGTAGAGGAGCTGCTGCAAATTGTTAAAATCCTGTAGACTTGTCTCGACTGTGTAGAAACTCGTAATGACTTCAAGTAGTTACCTTTGTCATACGGAACTACAGCTGTTGCCTAGGGTTTATGCTTCTTTGTCAATTTTAAGTACCAGGAGTATCCAGCTGTGCAGAGAGTCATTTTGTAGAATATTCCCTGGACTAAGTTATTTTTCCACTTCATCTGTGATCAAACCCAAACTGTGTAGTATAAAACACTGTAGGCTTATATGTGATGTGAGGAATTGTATTCTCGGGTCAAACTGGCTTGCATCCATCCTAAGTATGAGCAGTACGTGGCTCTAGAGATGGTGGATTTTTGCACTAATTCTCTACACTAACACATCTCTGGAAGAATTCACTGTACAATGAAACATGCATCAGAGTAGGTTTGTTTCTGCTAAAAGCCAACTCTAAACAGCCCCTTAGCGTTTGCAAGACAGTGGATGCTCTGATTCAGTGGGAATGCTAAATACTGCTAAGTTGGTGGCAATGAGTTTAGTCAGCACTTCGGTTAGACTTCTTGTTGTGAAGCCTTTGCTGGATTATACTCATGCCCTGAAGAAGTGAGTTCTTGAAAGTCTATGACTGAGATACTTTATAATGGAAAAGTGGATTTGACTCCACAGGCAGTCAACAGCATATGTGGCAGCCTTCATGTAACTAATGCTTTGCTGGTGTATTTTTATAATTCCTGTTAAGATTTCACCTGTAGAGTCACTCATCTAATCACTTCAAGTGTGAAAAAGCTAAGGCTAGTTCCCACTTACTCCTTACTGTCAGTTCCTTGAGGTTGCTTGGAGAAATACAGCTTCATGCATTCAATGCTTTGAAAATTAAATATTAATGGTAAGTGTGGAAGTGATAGAACCGTAGCTATTCAAGAAGGGGCTATAGCTTATCAGAATCAGAACCTGGAAGATTAAAGGCTGCTGTAAAAAGAAGCGTGTCCTTGTGTACTGCATGGAGAAGTATTGTAGAAAAAATAAACTTACAAGTACGTAATACTAATCGCATTAAATAGGTGCTACTTTGCCATGTAAGGTCTTTAGCATTATTTTATATATGTTCCAGATCTATTCAGTCTAGTCTTGGAGTCTAGTCAGTCAACCTGGTAGGTTAATCTTTCTGTTTACTGTATTTCATGCTGTTACAGAATAACACACTTTGAATTCAAAATACTATAAACATCCAGATTACAATCAGATGTTGTGGAGAAAAAAAAATAATTGCTCCAAGTTATAGTTTGTAATTAATTAGCAAAGTTTTGCACTGAAGACCTGCATTAGATATTACAACTGGGAAAAGTAGATTGTTACTTATGAAAGTTTCTTACACTTAAAACAAACAAAAAACCCTCAAACTTAGTAGTGCTGTATTTCCAGAATATTAGTGTTACTTACAAGGTATTTTGTTACTGTTACAAACTAAAAAGTTCATGTGCAACTTACAGTTGTCACGTAGCATTTATTGCTAATGTGTGTACGTTACTTTTTTGCTATTTTCAATACATCCGAGTTTACCTTTTCAAGATAAGCCAGGTATTCTGGTGTGTGTGGGCATGAGTATGTACATGTATGTGTTTTCACACTGTTGATTTGTATTTAATGTTTTCCACTGCTTTTAGTGCTATTTCTAGTTGTTTCAGAGAATGTGGGATATTGTATCCAAATGCTATATAGTTTTAGGAGAGATGCTATTCTCACAGTTATTTTGTAATATAATTCCTTTAAAATAACACTTTAATAGAAACGTGACAACTTAAGAAAGATCTAATGGGAGAAGGCACTGAATTTGCTGACACTAAAATAGTATTAATGCATGTAACATTATGAAAGTGCATAGCTCTCTTCTAACCTGCATGGCATAACCCTTCAGAGTACTTTAAATAAACATGTTCTAAAAATATGTTTATTAGCTTATTTAGATACAACTCAAAAAGCTGTTTTTAAAGGCATGCATCCAGAGACATGCAAGCAATAAATTCAAAGTGTCAATGTTTCAGGGACTCTAAATTATTTTCAGAATTTCAGAAATTGAGAAGGGATAAGTGGAAGGAGAAAATGTTGGGCTGGTGCCAAGCGATAGCTCGTAACCCTCACAGACTTCCAAACAGCACAAGAACACCCGAGGTCTCAGGTGATGCTTCACATAACTCTACTTTGGTGAGTGAAAAGTTGCATTTTATGATGGTGGCATGCACAGATGAACTTCAGAGGTGTAAAATTAATTTTTAAAAATGTAGTGTTTGCCTTTTATTGCATTGCCTCAGTGTGTGAAACCTTTTGACATTATAGCTATTTACTCTCTCCATTTGCTATTTCTTCATCTTTTATGTTATGCATGGTCCATTTTGCCTTGCATGCGATGTCTATAAATCAGTATTGATAGTTTGTGAATGGTAAAGTCTTTAAGCAGGAAATGTCCTGATTTGGATTACTTACATTCTTTGTGATCTTAATCAATACATTTGGTCCCCGATGAATACTGCTGGACATTATCTACAGGTACCTTGCTTGCTCTTGCTCCTGCCTGTAACAGGAACAAGGTATAATAAGTCTGCAGTTGTGTTAGAGAGATGGATTTTTAATTGATCTTTATATATTTCATGTGATGAAATAGTAGATGGTTGGGTTTCTGCATGCAAATCTATTGATAGAAGATGTTCATGCCATATAGCTTTGACAAATTACACACTGGAGTTGTCATGAATTGTATCAAGTTGAATAAAGTGACTCATTGACAATAATTTTAATCCTGCAGTTTTTAACTCATTCAAATAAATCAATTTACATCAGTAGACCTCCCCAGGTGAGTAAGAACTGATATTTGTTTGTAAAGGCTCCAGTGTGACCTGTATGTAAGAGCAAAAATTGCATGTGTATTTATTTTCTTTTAAACTGTACTGAAATTTTTCAGTCTATACTGAAATTGATTATTTGAAACATATTCAGTTAAATATATGCCTCATCTAATTTCATTGTTAAGTTTAAAATAAGCACAACATTTTTCTATCCTAAGCATAAGGTATCAGGAAGTACTGCCCTCCAGTTGCTGAAACATGGACACGATGACATCTACATAGAAAAGTGAATGATTATTTATGATGAATGTGGTATTCTGAAGAAAGTTATAAATGAAGAGGCAGTGGTCTGTTTGAAATTTGTTGACGTTCTGGTTAAAAAAGGACCCTACAAAATTCTCTAGTTCAATGGTAGTTTATACAGAATGTAGATTTCTGCTAGGGAAGAGAACAAAAAAAGGCAGCACTAGAAATAGCAAATTTAGAGTTTAGTTAATATCCTAGATTATTATTACAGCTCCTTTCATCTGGAATTATTTTCTTTAAGATAAATAAAAGGAAATTAAAAGACAATGAGTTAGGAAACAGGAAATTTCAAGTATATTATCCCCATATTTAATTTAATTAATTTATTTATTTATTTTAAACTTTAATTACTATTAATGTTCAGGTAATACTAGTAATAGGTGACAGCTATCAAGCCATTTAGATATGTGAAAATTTGCATATTTTAATTTCTGCTTCACTGCTAGTCATTTAATTCAGTTTGATATTCCAAAGGTAAGCGTTCAAATCATCCAGATGGGATTTAGAGATTCATGAACTGGGAATACAGTTCATAACAATTGAGTCAGTAGAGTTAGCATGTTTTAACCTTATTAGCATTCAAATTCAAAAACAAGCTTGTTCAAAAACAAGCTTGTGTGAAACTGTAGGTTGCTGCTTAGTTGATGAAGTGCCTAAGAAAGCCAGGGATATAAACAGCTGGGGAAGATACCATGTGTCCTGTAATGTCATGATTGGCTACAGAATCGCAATCTTCACAGCAGGAAATAAAGTGATAATATCTCTTGAGGCCTGTCAAGCTTTCCTCTTCATTTTCTTCACTTCCTACTCTCTCAACCATTATTCTTTCTATACCGCACTTCTTTGTGAGATAGGTGACATCTAGCATAGGCTTTTGCTGGCAGTGTCTTTCCAGCTTGTGGACTGTAGGCTGAAAACCCTATGTTCCTTGTGAACATTTTAAAACTAAAATCTTGCTTCAAATCAGTTGTGATTTTGCTTAGTCTTAGACTTTCAAAGTTGAAAAATTTTCCATCTGGTCTTTAGGGAAGATACAGACATTAGTACTGGAAAATGGAACAGTGAAAAAGCAGAAAATAAAGAATATGATAAGTTGTTGTAACTTCATCTGACCTATTCAAGTCCCTCCTTTCTGAATTAATATTCACTTTTCAGTGTGCTGCAGCTGATCTGTGAACTTGATTCCCTTGGGGGGGGAGTTATTTGGTCTGTCTTGTTTATCGTAGGAAGCAGCAGCTCTTTGCATCCTTTGACTATAGGTGCCAAGCATGTTTTTGCTGGGGAGCAAACTGGGATATAAATTGCATCTTTTTTCACTTCTGCTGTATTCCTTTTGTGTACACGTTTGATTAATCAGAATGTCTTCTGTATAGCCCATCTAAAAATGTGTTTTTTCCTCCCACTAGAATATCACAGCAGCTTTTTCAGAAGCGCAGTAAGAGGCTTCTGGTCTAACTTTTCAGTTCCATGCCTTTTTCAAGGAATCACTATGGAGTAGGAAGGTCTGGTTTAAGACTGTTGCGTCTTTGCCAAAATGCATTCCTTTAACCTCACTTCCATTGTTACTTAGCTAAATGTTGTCTCGCGAACTGAACCTTTGTGATTCTTGCATTTTCAGCCAGTTTATCAAATCCTGGAAATCTGTTAATCTCTCTGCTGTCCTACTACTCTGGGGACTGTATATTTTCTTGAATCCTGCAGGAGATTGAATGTAGTAGTATAAAAATATATTGTAAAAGTGCTACAGGTTGCATGTAGTATAAATCATTGATAGTGGTAGTAACTACTCTTCACCGTGACAACAGGCTCTTGCAGTTGAACAGAGGTGTAGTCAAGTGTGCATGATTCTGAAAGCATGATTCTGAAGTATGAATTTTAGTAGCTGTTTCATAGTAAAACTGGATTTATCTTCCCAGCTAATTAATAAATTCATCGTTTGGAAAAAACAAACAAATCAAAGCACAACAATTTGCATGCTGCATTTCAAATACAGAAGTTGTCTTTAAAGCCCCTTCTCAGAACTTCTGCTAAGGCTTTTCAAAGGAAATTTTTATTTCCCTTTGAAAATAAAACCCCAAGTGGTTATTTCATGGTGCCACTGCCCCAAAGGGGAATTATCTGAAAATTGCAAATGCGTGTTGTTAATTTTTGTGAAAATTAATATTTTACGTCATAGTGAAAGAAAGGAGGCTCGTGGAGTAGGAAGCAGATTATGATCATTAACAAATTGCTCACTAAAATTGGCTATTTTTTTCATTAAGCAAGGAACTGGAATGCTGAAAGGCAGTGTGTGTGGGGGGGAAATTAAGCCATGAAATCATTGAAATAAATAAATTTAAAGAGTTTAATAAAATCAGTTATACCATTTCTTTTTATCTGATGTTAAAATGTTCTAGCTTCATTCAAATCAAATAAATTCTGAAGTATTTCAGCAAAACCCAATTAAATATTCTTGGAAACAGTTTTCCATTATTATTTGCAACCTAAGGATAATATTATCCCCAGACTTCATCTCTTCAGTGTAATTTACTTGAAGATTGGAGCCTTTGTGTTCAATTCTAGGTGGAACTCTACCTTCAGCAGAGAATGCCACCGTATTTCTGAGCATACGTCAAAAATTTTGGGTCATTCTATAATCAAATGCATAATTTCTCAAAGAATATTGTTTAATATTCCAATTTGTTGGATTTTTGATTTTACATTGATAGCTTTAGGTTCATAGGCAATAGACCTCATATTTTTTTCATACTCAGAACAATTTCATGTAGTCCATTAACTTGGTCTAGAAGGACATAAGGCTGGAACTGACTCCTGTGTTAAGTTCACTTTTCTACTATTTATAAGCTTTCTTGTCCTGTTACCAGATTCATTAACTTGACTTTCATCTTGAAAACACATTTGCTTGTTTCTGCTATTACTACTGAAAAGTTGGCCCGGAAATTTGCTTCTCTGACAGAATAGAAATCATTGTCTGTTTTTCAAACTAAATGTATTACCAGTTCATGCTTGTTTGTCCCTGTATACATCGTTTCTAAATTCAAAGGTTCGTTCTTCCTAATGTTCATCATAAGATTTACTATTATATAGCAGTACTGTGACTTTTCAGCTTTACTCTCTCTTCTCATAGTAGTTTCCGTGTTCCCATGGGTAGCTTAAAAGGTCTTGTATGCTCCTGCTCAAGTTTGGACATGAATGACCAGTTGTGCACAGTATTCCGGATCAAGTCTTCCATTCCTAACCATTGTGATTAATCATTCCCTATCCAGTAACATACCTGTCATACTGTGTATGTTTAGAATCACTTTATCAATTTACTTATGTAGCTAAATATTAATTTAGTTTTGAGACCAAACCTAGACTATACTGAATCTTGATCGATACATTGACTCTATCAATTCCAATTATTATTGCCCCTCTATTCTTTTTCATTCACTAGTTTTTATATTTATTTTGCAAAAAGACCTTTTCCTTTTTAACTTTTTTTTTTAAATTTAATTCTGTTTTTTTGTTGTTGTTTTTCCCTGGTAATTATTACTTTATTCATTACTACCTAGTATGTTTCTTTGTTTTTCTATTTCATGGATTTCATCTACTAGATTTATCTCTTCTGAAGAGTATGTTCATTCAGAAAAATCTAAAGTTGTTCGAATTATTCCATACGGTTTTTTCCTTACCTTAAATGCAAATTCATGTCTTTTTCATCTTTCCCTTTCTCTGACTTCTGCTAGAGTTGAGGAAAGAATAATAATGTTTTCTTCCTTAATTGAAAAGAATCCAGATCTTCAAAGCTCATAATTCTATGCAATATATTTGCAGTTTTTTGTCTTCTGAAATGGTAGTGGATATAATTGAAAAGATATGATTTTAAATTCTTTCTTCATAAGTCACTTGTCTCTATAATGACAGTATCTATTTATACTGTGATTCTGTAAGCATATGTATGTATGGTTAGTTCAGGTGACTTTGATGGCGACAGATAAATATTTAGATAAATATTTATTAATATTGATTAAGCGATTTGACTAGAAGCAGTCCTGGGTCTTTACGTATCTTTGTCCTATCTCTAGCTTGTCTTGGGGTCCTAATTCAGAACTTGGGCATTATCATGTATATATGTATATGATATAATATATATCATATATTATCATCATATATGTTCTTAATAGTTATGTACAACCTGTTCTGCATAGGGTATGTACTCATCCTTGATTCAGTACACTGTTAAACACATGAAGCTAATGGGACATGAGCACATACTTAATGCTGAACTGCAGTCATTAGTACACACTGCTTTTCACTGTTATATTCCCCACTAGAATTATGAGTGAATATATGTGGATGGATAGTCATGAGACTAAATAGGTAATTTATGTATTCTATGCAAGTAATATCTGGAAGTCAGGGCAAATGATCAAGGATCTACTTTAACTGTATGGAAGGATTTTTTAATATGCAAGCAGATACCGTCTACTTCCCCTAGAGAAAGTAAAATATGTGTATGAATTATCTGTTTGAAATAGGCACACAGATCCCAGCTTGCCAAATTTGATCTACTGATGTTGACTGAGCAAGGTTATAGTAAAGTCGATGGTCATTACAAAATATAATTAAAGAAACAATGGAATGTGCTATTCTTCCAGTGATGATAAACTGGGAAGCTGATCGTTGGAACCATGTGGGGTTTAGCTGTAAGTTCTGCTAACTATATGAAAGTTTTGATTAAGAGTAAGAATAGTTTATCTATTTAATTTCAGAACAAGAAAGGTCTCTTGATCTAAACCTGAACTGTTTGACTGCCTGATTTTCATCAAGGTAGTGTAATTCCTTGCTGAAAATCTGAGATAGGATCCCTTTAGGTTTCTGTTAACAGTGCAAGCCTGTTATTGTTCATCCAATAGGTTGAGGGGATGTTTAAGATGAGCATTTTAATTTATTATAAGAAAATTTTATAGTTTAATACCCTAAAACTAGATGTAAGTGGTGAAAAGAGTGATTACCTAAGGAGATGGAGTTGATTTCATCTGAATTACTTTCTTATTTGCTATTAAACTATTAAGTAAACTTATATTAATTAGGCTGAACAACTGGCTTGTAATTCCACAATACTATACCTACAAAATTCCCTATAGACACTACTTTTTGAAATCTGCTATTACCTTTGATATAGTAGCCAAACAAGTGTGTATATGCAGCTGAAACTATGGAAGAGAGAGATTCAGCAGAGAAATGTAATTTCAAAAGAGGCAGAATTATTTGCCCCGTATAATAAACTATATGCTGTTTAAACCTTCACTTAAGCTTTACTTCCAGAAAAACAAAAATACTGCTGGGTGCAGCATACAGCATGTTTAATTACACGTTGAAAAAAAAGGAACTGTGAAAAATATAACTTTTTGTGGTTCAGGTGTATTGCTGCTGGTTTCTGTATTAGGTGAGCTTGTGGAATTAGATATGAGGTCTAAATAAGTTTTTTGGGGATATGGGGAATCCTAAATGTCTCGTGTTTTCTGGTGCTAGAGGTTTGTATCTCAGCTGGGCTGATTCCTCCTATTCTTCTGGTGCTGAGAAGCTGTATTTTAAGTGACTGTCTGGGTTTGGTTTACTTCTCATCGGCATTATTAAACTTTGCAACTTTTCAGTTAGTAAGCATTTGTTCTGATAGTCTTAGGCTAAAATTCTTGTTACCATTTTTCATTGTACTTTTTGATTCACCCCACCTTTTATTTTCTTTCCTCATATGGTCTAAGGCCTTTTAAAAAGAAATTTAATTAGTTGCATAGTCATTTTTAGAATTTTATGGCAGGCTACTTTACAGCTTTTTATTTAGTAAGTCCCTTAGTTAATATCTGTTAACGTTGAACTACGGAAACTTTCACTTGTGATTAAAAAAAAGAAAATGATGAAGAGACCCATACTGTGTTGTGGGTTAGCCGGTATTATGCATGAGGTGAATTTTTTTGTACAAAATTCTCAGTTACAATAGCTATCTTTTGAACAGCAAACCTTACCTCCATAACTTTTGGGCCTAACTGCATAGAAAGTAAATGGACCTAGTCATGGGGAAATGTAGGGCAAGTGAGCTACAAGAACAGAACTGTATGGCTCACTGACATAAAATCTGTATTTTTTCTCACCTGGTGGGATGTGTATAGGAGATAGATACCGATTTATATTCTGAGGTTCCTTTCTAACACACACACCACACGATCTGTGCAGAAGAGACACTGATGAAGGCCGTCGGCCCTACTGGGACTGGCACCATGGGCTTGCAGGAGCAGGGCACCGCTCCGGCTGGTCATGGTGTCCAAGTCTGGTGTTGCTGCCAGGCTTTTACAGGTAGGTGTTCCTCGCTGGGCTCTGCATCACCTTTTTGCATGATGCTGTGCCCTCCCCTGTGAGGGTATTGTGTTAACTATTTATTGCTTTCTTATTTAGTTGGTCACTGTAAGCTGTCAGTGGCCTCAGGAGTCATGCCCAGGCCAATCTCATATATTTTCATTGTATTTAAAACCAGTGGGTTACCACCACTTTCTGGCTCCTCACCACAAATGCGTTATGAGGGTGTAAAGCCAAGGGTTCATTTGTCCTTTTCTATGCGTGTGTAAACCAGTATAGCAGGGCAGATGTAGGCTGGAGCTTTTGGGTAAGCCTCCCCCATAACAATTCCCTGGGCTTGGTTTCTTCCTCAGTGTACACCAGAGCTGTTTAATAATTTTATAGCAAGGCAGATATAGTCAAATTTTCTACTTTTCTGACTAGTGAGTTCTGTTAGGCTTCCCCTGCAACAGGCTTAAAATGACAGTTTTTACTTCAAAACTGTTTATTTCACTTGTGAGAAGGATGACACACTTCCTGAACAAAAATGGAGACCAGGCAGAAAAATACTATTACTTTGCATTTATAGAAGCAAAAATACTTTAAATATTGAATAAAAAAATAAAGCTTTCCTGCATGCTAGTTTCAATATCAGAATACACTATTATTATTATTATTATTCAAGTTTTAAAAAGTAAGGTTATTTAGCTTTATATTTATTATTTTATTATATTTGTTTAGCTTATAATATTTATGTTTTCTAGGTGTTAAGTATTCACTTTTACAAATATTTTTGTTGGTGGAATTTGCAAGAAATTGTTTTCTATAGATCAAATTGCTGTAAGAAGACTTTTGCAGTGAATACTTGTTAAATATCTGTGTGGCTGTTTGAGTAGATTGCATTGAATCCCGTTACTCTTTCCCCAGAATATTTAATGCACTTTGTTTCTCATAGCAACATCTGTTCACAAGGTTGGTTCAAATATCTTTCTTATCAATTATTCATAATTTGTTTCTTTTTTTATAGTTGAAGCTGTCTAGCTAGTCTATTTCACTTAGGAAAAAGGATCATCTTTTAAGTGTAGAATTTTAAATGTGTTAACTTTTTGTAGTTTTGGAGAGAAGAGTTATGTCTCAGTACACTAGACTTGTTCATATAACTTCTGGCTGAAAGCTCAAGAATGATTTTTCTAGTGATTTTTAATATGTCCATAAAAATCTTAGATTTAGTTGAAAGTGCAAAAAGCTCCACGTTATTTGACGTAGGGTTATAGATATTGAAACAAAGAGGGGATTACCACATCACCGTTCAGTTTCTATCCGGAAAATGAGTTCTAGAAAATAAGAAAATCAGACAGGGCCAAGTAATTAACCTAAGTTTTTGATAAGGTGAAATGGTTTATTCTCATTTTACCTCTGTGAAGCCTTCAGTCCTGTCATTAACTGAGCACCTACATTGTAATGGGGAAGCCAAGATGACAGGAAGCATCAAAGAAATGTCTCTGCTTATTCATTTATTGTCAGAGTAATACATGCAAGGAAAGCTACGAATTGTACTTATGTTAAAAAAAAGTAGTGGAAGATGATTCTGCAACTTTATCTTCTAAAATCTCACGGTAATAATAAATGTTTAAGTTAAATTACAAGTTTATGTGGTACTGCCATTCCTGAGGATCCATATTTTTTGCATGGTATTTTGCAGTATAATATTACTTGAATTACAAGATGTAGAGATAGTTTTAGGATAAGCTTTGTACTGTGCTGACTGTCACAGTCTGTGCAACTCAGTTCTGTGAACAGAAATGTGTATGCTGAATTTGCTTGAAGACCATACTGATACTGTCACCTGCCTGAAGTGAAGTACATGCAGCAGCTGTTTAGAGCTTTGATAGAAAAGGGTAAGAATCAGGATTTCCCTCGTATTCCTCATTTTCTTTCAATCCCATTAGTTTAAATTGTAACTAATCACATAAGTTTGTGCAGTTTCTGCAACTAGGTTAATTGTTAAACTGTTAAGTCTTTTACAAATGCTTCCAAAAATATTCTTAATAGGAAAATGGGGTTGTATGACCAAGTAGAGAAGCAATTTCACGACTGCATATTAGTACATCAGTTCTGCTAAAGAACAGGGGTGGGAGAGGAGGAAAGTAGTAAACTACAGGGAGCTGTATGTCTCCCTGGATACATTTCTAATACGTTCTTCCACTAAGATATCCTCAGTAAGAGTCTTCACAACACCACAAATTACGTGGTGTTGTTTTTGTGGAGTAGGATGGTATAAAATGCACCGTATCTCTGCAGCTAGCTATTCTTCTGATGCGATGTTACATCAAAGTGTCATGGAGCCGTTGCAGCCCACATACTGCACCATATTCCACCCAGCCTATTGGTGGTTTTTCCTGCAGCATGATGAATCTGCAAATATCAGGACTGCCTTGTAACGCTTGGTGGCACAGCTTATATATAGATAGTTTGAGTATTCCTTGCGGTTTTCTGTGGTTCTTCCTTTTATCTAACAAAGGCATGCTGTAGCACAGAAGCTTAAGTAGAGACTCTTGAAATCTGCAGCAAGTCTGAGTTTCCCTTTTTGTAAGATAGTAATGGAGCCCTGAGCTAGGAGGTTGTCTGAGGGAGAAATTGGATCTTCAAACAAAAGTTAACCTTTTTAAGTGGATTCTTCCAAAAATACTTGGTGGGAAGATTCTGATATCCAATGTTGGTAGTGTCACTGAATACTTCACAAACTCAAGAGGTTCTGCAGTCCAGACACCAACAGTCTGACTCATTTCTAAATGTACAGTAGGAAGAAGCTTTAAATTAGTAATTTAAATACAGTACTCTGTAGTTACTCGAGGAGATTGATAACACTGAATGCACATAAAAAGATATTATTTTATAGAGGTTCAGGCAATATCTAGTTTTATTTAGCTAGGTTGCAGCTGCAATTATGGTCTCCCCTTTACTACAAAGAACAGCAACAAAAAGTGCTAGAGTGACGAAATGAAGCAGAGGAAGGATTATGATTATTATGTAGGTTAAAGTGCTGACTTGCACTGTAGGTATCTTCCATGTAACTTTGTGAAAGTCACTTCTACTTTATTACTTAAGCCTCTGTAGTATGAACTAATGATAACATTCAGGATAAAATTTCACTTACAATTGTAAGGTGCTTAAATCCTGCAAATACAGAGGCATTATACCTATCTTGGTTGATAGCGGAAAGATTAAATAAATTTGGGAAATTACTACAGAGGTGGAGGAGAAAATACCACAACAGACATAGTGGCTTACTTGAAGTGAATCTACAGATAGGCCGAGGAATTAACAGCATGAACCAGGTACCCTGCTGCAGTTTCGCTGTACTAATTCAAATCTTGGTCTGGGTTTGTAGGAAATACCAATCCTAGCAATTAAATTATAAATGGATACCTGGTCAAAGATGGACATATGTGACTGCCAGCCATATTGCTTCTGTTGACTCGGCTGGCTGTGAAGGAAAGCGGCCTGTGACCTCATTAGGCTAATTATGTCTGGGGTTAATTCCCCCCCCTTCATAAAGTATGGGATGGGAGGTGTAACAGGATGAGATTAAGAAGGGAAAATTTAGTCTGAATGTGACGAACATGCTCTTGACAATGAAACGCAATATGATTTTATATTGAGAGTTACAGGAGCCCCTTGTTTGTGATCCTTGAAATTTGGAATGGAAACATTTTCATGTGATATCTGTGATAGTTTTTTACTATCCCTGATTTTCTGTCCATTTATTTATTTATTTATTTATCTTCCGTGTCTCTGAGAGAAACAAATCCTAGTTTTTCTTGCCAAGGTAATCATTTTATAAAATCAGTGATATGAAAGGTACAGCTTCTGTAGCATATCAGTAGACTTAACTATGATTTAACTAATCATTAAGTATTGTTTAAATAGAAAAGTTTAGATTTCATCCTTTGTGAAGATCTGTTTTGCAGTAAAGTATCTGTTTCCTTCTGTGTCTCATATTTAATTTTTTTCTCTTTTTCAGTCTGCACTGACCCCAACAATATTTACCTGGTGTCCTTGTAGGTTGCCATTTATATGACTTGTTTATAATCTTTCATAAGGTATGATAAATAGGATCTTGTGTTTGACCCACCTTACGTTAAAAAGAGAGGCACCAAATATAGCCGTGCTTTTAGAATTTTTATATCTGAAAGTTAAATACCGGTTCTCTCTTATGATGGATGACAGAGAACAATAGTATCTTTTTTCTGTGATTTTTTTCTCTTTTCTGCTGTTTTGCAGAAACAGAGTTTTATGAAGTACAACATAACTGTGATCTGACAAAAAGAGGAAAAGCATGATAAAAATTGGTGTTGGAAATATTTGGATACTAAAAAATGGATGTCATGTTTTACAAGGTTGTTTATGCAGAAATGAGGTACTTAAATTTTGAGAGGCATTTGTTATTCTTAGCTTTGAGATGGTATTTGTTTCATTTGTTTAAAGTTGCACTGTGTGCTTATATGTGTAGTCTCCATTATTGCTTTTCCAGGTTTTAGCTGCCTTTGTTCTAGCAATATGTAGAGGTGATCCCAACTGTATTTTGACTTTTGTTCCTAAATTGGAATTCTGCACTTTTTTTGCTGCTGTGAAAGGGAAGATTTTTCATCTTACACAGATTTTTTTTTTTCCCATTTGAAGAACATAGGAGATTGTATTCTTTCAATACAATCCCATTTTACTCTTCTTGAGTATAATTTCACACTGTCTTGAGGTCCCAAGCAAGAATCAGCACTCTGTTGTGCAGCTGTCTTTGCTGTCAAACAGTCCATAATTAAAACTTTTATTGGAACCAGTAGAAGAAATATTTAATGGGAAAGTGTAAATAGGGGGAAAAACTGTATTGTGGATTAAAAAGTGATTATAAAGAACCCTCCTTTACTGATTAGGCCTCTAAATTGAACTTACAGTTTCCCTAGACAAAGAACCCCTCCAAAAAACAAACAAAATAAAAATCTCCAAAGCTGAATAGGTGCAGACTCACCGCCACTTGTATTTCACAGAAAAGCTGTTGAGTACAAGCTCTGCCTAGTGTAAGCTTGAGGGTAGGTTGAATAAATTTATAGTAGTGTGTAGTATAATTATGATATGACCATTGAACTAGGAGGCATGTAGATCCAATGGACCTCAAACCTGCTGTAGATAAAGACCACAGGGGCATTACAGATGCTTCAGAGGGCTCTCGAACTGTTCTGTTGATAGTCAGGGCATGTAGTGCATCAAAATCATATACTCAGGCTTCGTGTATAGTGGGGGAAATAGAATTTTACTTATTCACATTTAGGCATATATTCTTCTCAGTAAATGACACTAATTTAGACTACAGTATTTCCTGATGCTGAAATAATTGAATTTATTTTTTTATTATGAAAACCTGAGTTTACTTAATCATGTTAGATGTTTGTTTTCTCTGGGTAATATTATTTCAGAAGGTGCTAATTGCTTCTTGTAATCTTTGTAATCTATAAATATTAATGCTCATGAAATGTTAATAACAGCTGGAAAAAACAAAATGCAGAGAAATGAGAAATTCAATTAATCAGTTTAAACTGATTTTATAACTGCATAGATAATTGCTAGATTGTCAAAACATCAGTAATGATTCCTGTTGAACTATGGTAGTACGGGTAGTTTGAATATTTTGTGCAGAATAAATGTGATTTCCCTTCAGTTTCTTTGCTGATGTGTTTAAGGCCATTTTAATTAAAACCGAGATGATAAAATCCTGAAGATCTCCACTTGTGGGTGGCTGATTCAAGATAAACATGTCATTTTTAAAGAGGTGCTAATCTCCAGGTAACTTTAAATAGTTACTGGTGTTCCCTCTCTCTGAAAATCCTGTTCTGGAGTCAAGAGGTGTTTTCAAAAGTGTGAGCCTAAAATTTCTTTTAAATCAGTATTTTGAGATTTGGGGCTGATTTTCAGTGGAATGAATTCATTGAAATTATAAGCTTAGAATATCTGAAGTGATGTGTCTCAGATTTTGGTGATTTGTCAATGTGTGATTTTTCGGTGCAAGGTCTAATTCAGTTGGCATCAGAAAATCTACCATTACTGAAATCTTGCAGTAATCAAGGTTCTACAATCTCAGGAATTGTTTGAAATAACAAGAAAATAATTCAGTCAAAAGGTTGGTTTTCTTTTGTCTTTTTTCCTTTTTTTTTCCCATTATGTTTAATTCCCCATAGAGAGAAACGAAATGAGGAAAAGAAAAGGAAAAAAAAAAACAGGAAAGAAATAAATTATGTATAAACAGACATCAGTTCCACTTTGCAAGTATGAATTCACTTTACTCAAAAAAGCCCTTTCCTTTCCTTTCCTTTCCTTTCCTTTCCTTTCCTTTCCTTTCCTTTCCTTTCCTTTCCTTTCCTTTCCTTTCCTTTCCTTTCCTTTCCTTTCCTTTCCTTTCCTTTCCTTTCCTTTCCTTTCCTTTCCTTTCCTTTCCTTNCTTCCCTTCTTTTTAATCACTACATATTCACAATTCAGCTACTGTATTGAGCAGTAGGGATGGGCAATACAATCTGCAAGACTGAATATTCACTATGTTGACACTTCCAACTAAATAGATTTTTTGAAGTGTTTTTTGGGTGCCTGCCCTCATATGGTAGCGCAAGTATGCACATGCAAGTGTGTTTAAAATACACTGTAAAAGTGAAGACTCCCGTCATTAATTTGCTGTTTCTGAAGATCTGTTCTAAGGAACCTTTAAGCTTCTACATGCACCATTATTGACAGGAACCGTAAATAGTCATCTTGTTTCTGATTTCTGTACTTTAATCGTAAGTAAGATCATTCCTTTTTCTTGCTTGATCTGAATGTTGATTGTATTTTCTTTCTAGCCATGGATATAGTGAACATACAGTATAACACAATTAAGGTAAATGTGTTTCTCAGAAAACCTTTTTCCCATGGTTCTGAAGAAGTGATTAAAAAGTAAAGAATTCTGCAAAGTGTAACAGTAAAACTTTGCTTCAATGATGCAGGTGACCTAGAAGCTTTTTGCTTAACATATAGAAAAAACTTTCATGTAATATGTGTCTACACAAAGGAGCGACTCAAGAAATACTAACTCTAGTATCAATCTTGAAAGTATGATCTGTTTTTCTTTAAATATATATAGAGAGAGGAACTTTCTTACCTAGTTCAGATATGAAAGAATTTCTTCAATAGTTAGAAAGCCTACTATTGTGATAAAAATAGCTGAACTTGTCATTGCCTTCTATTTTCTTGTTCAGATGTTTTAGGTTACTTTTTTTTTCTTTTTTCTTTTTAAGAAGGAGGAAACAAGGTGGAGCACTACATTCTTAACCCACAGCATCATCACTTTGCTGCTCCACAGTGTACTTTCTGTCACTGAAAGTATCATGGCTTCAAATTGTGTATAGCTGCAGTGGGAAAGACTCTTGCATGGATGTTACTGCATTCTGTCATGAGTATGCTACCCTGAATTTAAACTGGCACAAAGCTCCCATCTGCCATTTGCAGTTTCTTTGGAATTACTTAATAAGGCAGAGGTTAGATGTAGGAGGCTTTTTTTTTTCCAACTCCGTGTTCAGCATTTATGGAATCATTTGCAGAGACCTTTTTTTTTTAATAAGGTGGATGGCAGTAACATGAGTTAATGCTTTGGTCAGTCAGTGCCTGTCCTTGAAAATGTGTTGCTTATCAGCTTCTCAGATGCATGAGATGTGCAATTAGCGTAGTAATTTTGTATATTTATTCTCAATTCAAAGCATTCAGTAAAGCAATTGGTTTCTTGCAGATAAAAAAAAAATAATTGAAAGTAATTTATCTTCATACATGAGAAAATTCAATATGCTTTGGTTATCTGTGTATTTAGTTTATTTTTGGGATGTAATTAACTGCATAAAAGCCAGTCGGAATGGGATCTGTTTCTGCCTATCTGTGTATCAGTGCATTCAGAAGTGACTAGCAAATTGTCTGCATAAAATTGTATACTTAGGTCCAGAATGTACTTTAATTATATATTAAAAAACAAAAACACACCCTCAAAACACAAAACCCTACAAATAAAGATCCTCTTTTGTTTTTCAAACATTTTAGTCATCTAGAGATCACTCGTATTATTGTGAATTTTGTTTTTAGGTTCCATTATCAGAGGTTTTTCTTGTTTTATTTTTCATTTCCTTATTGCATAGTATAGGTCTGCTGTTTCTTTACCAAAATATGTGTAAAGGTGGAAGAATATTTGAGAATGTTGCTTTCTGTTAGTTCATAAGGGATCAGACCAAGTTCTCTAGTTTTGTTTGTTTGTTTTTTACATTCGGAGCAGTATAGGGGGATGAACGTCACCAGGTATGCTTTTTGTTCTAAAGTGAGGTACTAGAAACTCAATATTTGCACCTTCCCAATTATGAGCTTGTGTTCTGCTATAATACAGATTGCCTTCTTCAGAGAAATAAACTAAAAAGCATTCCAACCAGCTTGCAGAATCGCAGCATGACTCTCTCAGGAAAAGTAAACAGAATTTCTAACTTAATCTGTTAGAACTTCTTTAAAAAATTAATATATTCACTATTTCTCACCATTACCTAATTAAAGTAATGCACTTTTGAACATTTCTGTACATTTTTATATTAGATGCAGTTTAAAACTGAAGAGAAATAGAAGAGACTCCACTGAATAAACTCCTGTCGTGGCTTTATTTAAAGTAATATGTAAAATGTATTTGTGCTTATTCCATATTACTAAGAATGTAGCAAGACAATTCTCTAAAACAGCTTAGTAGTTTATTTTTTCCCTGCAGACAATATAGAGTATAATTTGAGACACGGTATTTTATTTTTTTTCCAAATTACAACAGTTTACCTACCAAATAACACTTGCATTGCTACAGAATTATAAATGCTGGTGTAGGCGTTCTTCCTCAAATAAGCTGACCACTTCTCTTAGGGCTTTCTGCACACTACGGTGGTCTCAGGTTTAGTGCTTAGAATTCTGTGAAACTGCCAGACTTCATAATGAGGTCTGGAATCTCTGATATCACCTTTCGTGATAAATTCTTCTTTTTTTTTTTTTTTCTTTTTTTTCTGTCGGGCCACACATTCTACATGGAAGATATGTTTTTATATAAAGAAACTGATACAAGAAAATCAAGAATCAGTAACTTGTGATACACAAGAGTAGTGTAAAGAGATTTTAAAAGTTATCCAGAAATATTTCAGAAACAATTCAGTTGCCTTGGACTGATTGCAGCCCTCAAAAACACTTAATTACTTAGATTTATTAGCTGAGTGTTTCTGTTAATCAGCTGGTCCGTAGGCTATCCAAAGCTGCTCCAAGGGCTACATTGTTATTATTTTTATTCCTTAGATAAAACCAGAGAATTAGACCATTTCCATTTTTACTTCAATAGTATTTCATTTATAAATACCTTGGAAAAGGACTAATATTTACATTTCAGCCAGGAGGGTTAAGCTAGTGTTTCATTTGCCATGGTAAAGAATGAGGAGAGAGAAAACTTTTTTTTTTTAATAGGGGGTGCAGGGAGAATCAACTATGTAAAAGTGAAAAATAAGATGTTTATGTATTCACTCCTTTCTCCTTCAACCTCTACTAAATGAAGTCCAAGACTAAGAAATGACAGCTTTTAAAATGTATTATTTGGAAAGCTGAGAGTGAAGATTGAATGTGTTTCAATGCATTTGACCTGTAGGTTATCTTTAAAACAGAATATAAAAAAAAGATTCACCAGTGTGTCTCTGGGTGACATGTTCTAGAAAGTTTATAATTGTTCTCTAATAGTCCTTCAGTTGCTGCCTCTGGCTTTGGATAGCCTGAGATAGTTATATTCATGAAAACAGTATAGCTGAAACTGTTTTGTAATTCTCAGTAAAGCCGATGCTGCCAAGAAATTGCTGTGATGAAAGTTTCACAGTCATGAAGCTGTTCCTAATGTTCATGTAACTTTTGTTTTCTTGGAAACTTCCATTTTTGTATTGTTCTGTAAGTCTCACCTTCCAAAAATGGACAAAATGGATTTTGCTTTGTCTTGTAAGAAACTCCTTTATTTTTTAATAAATAAAAGTCCAGTGATGGTTGAGTTACTTCGCTTAGTAAAGATTTTTCTAAATGTGATTTTAAAAATTCAGGTTTATTTTATTTTATTTATGATTCTAGGTTCTTGTTTTAAATGATAAAAACCAAAACCTTTCAATACTTTTCAAACTTGAAAATCACATTCAGAATATAAATATATATGTGTGGGATCCTGATTGTTTCCTTCCACTTGCCATAGTGTAATACATTTGCAGATGTACATATCTGTCATCCCCAGTTCTAAAGGTCTTTTCGATTATGAAAAAATTATTGTAGAATTTGGTTTCAAAGTCTTAACAATGTTCGGCATAAACGTCTTACTGAGATTCACCTTCTTCTTTTTAGAGAGGTTTTCAAAACGATTTTGTACTATTTTAACTTTCAACTTTATAAAAATTTTAAATATACTTCAACTCACATAATACTGCAGGTATACTGTTTTTAAGAGGAATACATTTTTTGAAATGAGCTTCACTTGTAATCGAAGCTTAACAACTACACATTAGAAAAATATTTGATTTGCAAAATCTTGTCTAATTTCCAGATTAGAATAAATTTGGGCAAAACCAGTGTGTACAAAAATCAGCTGCAGAAGGTTTAGTGATTAGTGTTAAAGATTCATGGCTGATTTGATGGTGCACCCAACTCTTATCTGAGTAGTCCTCTTGGTTGTGAGAGGATTCAGTGCACGGTAATCATAGTAATCCTCAGTGAGGTAAGATGAGAGATCTAACCAAATGCATGTGTTATGGTGCTGTCGAGGACCATCTTTTTCAATAGATAGGATAACTAAACATATAAGCGGATTCCTTAACCATGGTTTATGGATAACGTGTCTCTAAAATATGTATACACATGCAAGGTGAGGGATGAGAAGAGCTAAACGTACTTGGGCCTACCTGATGTACTTCTGCTGTTTTTCTTGTAAGATAAGCAGCCTTGGGCCTGGTCAGTATTTAGAGATCAACAAGATTAGAGAGAAAGAAAAAAAAAAAAAAGGAAAAAAATAGGTCTGAAAACCAGCTATTTTCATTTATTAAAGCTTTCATTTATTTTTTTCAGCAGATGCTGTTTTGGTATGTTTTTTAATTTATCTTTTGAAGGGGCATTGTTTTCAAAGCAAAAATCAAGAAAATGCCATTCATCACTGAATTCTTGGACACACAGCAATTACAACATTAATTTTCTTGTTTTCATGTCTTATAGTGGATATAGCCTTTACAAAAGCACTTAGCACACATAAGCACTGCTTAGCATGCAACAGTGATTGTAATTGAAAATAAGTTTACTTCTTGCTGTAGCTACAAATGCAATGTCTTTATATGAGGCTGAGCATTAAATAAAGCAATGCACACACTACATTTGTTGTTTTAAAGGATACTGCAGTATGGATGAGGTTGGTATTATTCATTGACTTCTAATATTAAAGTATTATGCAGCTCTTGGAGTTGTTTTTCTGTTTTGTTGAACAATGTTGAACAATGGGAAAGCTACAACGAAATTCAAAACTTGAGCTCTACCTCTCTTACCTGTGTAGTCAAGGGTGGACATAAAAATGGTTACTAAAGCCAGATTCATCCAAAATCCACTGATTTGTGTGGTTACCAATGGATTCATCTGGCCTATTGTCAAGTCTCCTACGACAGCCTGTAGAAGAATACAGGTATCACTTTCTGTGATATGCTCCTCAAATCTGAAGAGATTTGCAGTCACGGGTCCTCCTCATCCACATGGAATATCATAGGGTGTTGAACAGCCTTTGATAAATGGTTTTTCTTTCATTAATTTCTCCAGTTGCGTGCCTTTTAATATCCATTGAATATTAACTTTTAACGTCTCTCAATTTCTCTGGCAGAGTTCCAATGTTTAATTACTGATTGTGTGAAGAACTACTGCCTTTTATTACTATTAACTAAATCCCTAGGCTCCTACTTAGGTGTGTATTGAAATAAGTTATCAAATCTGATATGGGTTCTTTAGAAAGATTGCTCTTTATGCCTCCTTCATAGCCCAAATTAAAAAATCAGAAGAGTCTCCAAGGGCCTGGCATGCATTTGCTGTTTCTGAACAATTTTGAGACTGTTATGTGAATTTTGCAAAAGAAAAAAAATCTTTTAAGTGCTCTAAATTTTATTATCACTGATTGATGCCATCTCCAAGGTTGTCAACCTCTGATGGAGTCACAGTTAAAGAAATAAAATTAGACACTTTTTTTTCCCTGTCAGAAATCTAAAGAATATGAAATAGCTTCAAAAGCATATCAGATAAGCTACTCCTAACTTTAGGTTTCCCTGGCGGTGCGTTCCCCAATAACCAGAGCAGAAGGAAAGCTGCCAGCATGTGCACGGGCACTGCAAATTGAATTAAATGAAAGAGGAGAAGGCGGCATTAACTGTCCTGTTCTGGCAGATCCCACTGTTCTCTGCCATCTTTGTGCCGTGCCTGGTCACTTCAGGAACGAGAGGAAGGACATTGCGGTGAGTGGTCAGAAAGCTAATCCGGGATTCCTGTCAAGGAAGCTTTCAGCTTCGTAGGGGTTGCTCTAGTGTCACTTCCACAGTTGTTTGCAATGGTAGAAAAGAACAGCTTTCCCTGGGGTAACCTGATGCTGAGGGGCTTGAGGAGGGGACTGGAAGTTCAGTGTAAATAAAAAATGCTGACTTTATTGTTGATACCAGGATGGCATCTGGTATCAGAAAGGAATGTTGTTTACAACTGTGAAATGCTCTGAATGTGTCTGTGGGGGATGGTATAAGAGGAATATTTAACCAAGATTTTTTTATTGACAGTGCTTGGGCAGAGAGGTTGTTAGGATCCAGGCAGAGTCTGTAGAGAGGTGGGTTAGTCTTGAATGAAAAAGCCTTCTTGGAATAGGTGTAGGAAGAATTTGAGGTCATAATATTGCAGCCAGGTTAGTTCTTTAGGTACTTGGCAGTAGAGTTACTGTCATCAGTCATAAGCAAAGGTGGCTAGAATTAAACACATCAAAATTAAAAGCTTCATGTTTCTACTTGAAAACAGATCATCTGAGATTTGCAAGTGTGGAGTTGTGTTTGCATGAAAACTGTTCATAAGGCAGATGCTCTCTTGTTTCTGTAAATTCGACAATGCAAAGTGATCATACATGTTTCAAGAGTAATTGAAGTAGTTTTAGGATCCTTCAGCATTATATATCTTCATGATGTACTAGATTCTTTGGCGTTACATGGTACACTTGGCTAAAACTCAAATCTTGGTTTAGGTATGGGGCTAAACTTTGCCTGAACTTATGCAGACCCTCTGTGATATCTAAGTGCTGTAACACTTGCTAGGAAGTTGACTTTCTGCTTTAGCTCCTGAAGTCTGATCTAAATCTTACTCTCAGCTTCATTTCATAGTTATTTTTCTGCCTGACGTATTTACATGGGAAGAAGACTTTCATCTGTCTTCATGAATTATGCAGACAACTGAGTTATCATACAAAGGTGGAAAAGGCTTTATGTTCAAAGGCTTCAGTGGAGTCACATGCTGTCACTGGAAGCTCTCTCACTGGAAAATAATAATTAAATTTTTTGATGTGATTTTAATATGATGAAAAGCTAAAAGGGAGGAGATCAAGACATGCAGCTCTGGAGGGGGAAAGGGCTGTGCAGGTCATAAGTGAAAGCAGCAAAGAGTATTGTCGGACTAGTCCTGAAGCTAGGATTGCAGGTTGAGTTTACACTCTTTAACTTTTTTACCCCTCATTTGGGAGACGTGATGATGTTAAATTTTTTGGCTAAAAGTGCATAGGCAATGAACTCAATGTTGCATGGCAGTTTTCTAACAGTCCAATATTATATGTTACCTTTTGTGCCTGTTCTCAATTGTGCAGTCCTTTACTTTGTATACTTACAGTAAGAAGCACATATTTTGATTTATGCCTTGTGTTAGTTGCGTGAATTCTTAATTTTATCTTTTTGGTATCCTGTGCCTGTAGCCTCAGAGTACTTCAAATTAAGATTTCTAAGTGAGATTATACATCTTTAGAAATGAGATACTTGGCTTTTGTAAGAAAATCTTCAAGCATTTTTGAGACAGCCTGTTTTAGAAATAGCTCAGGGCTTTGTATATTGGGAGGAATGTTAAATGTGCTTTTTGTTGTTCTGTGTCACAAAGGCATTAGAATGTGTAAATGCAGCATTTTTAACCAGCTACCTAGTTAATATTTTATAGTTGGCAGCAAACTGTTTGATTTTTTATAATTTTAGTAATTCCGTAATTATTTAATAATTTCTCATTCTGTTGTATGTGTGATATGCTGAAGTATATGTTGTTTCAATAGTTCTGAGTTAAAATTGTCAAGGTTCTTGTTAACCATAACGCTAATTTTATCAGTATACAAAAAGATATTAGTTTATAAAAAATTATTTATTCCAGTAATTTAGTGAGTTAAAAAGAGACACTGGATTCCTGCTAAATTGCCAAATATCAGCATATACGGAGTAGTTTGTGTAGATGAAAATGTCAACACTTAAGTATGAGTAAAGCTACTTCCAGTTGTATGATCAAGTACCTTCTCTTTAAGGTCATGTAATATTTTAGTAATTTAAAAATAGCACCATATATGACTAAACTGTTCAAGTTTATATTACTTATCCTTTTTATTCCCTTTTCTAATATTGGAGTATTTGAGAATAAACTGGGATACAAATTATACATTGCTTACAAGTAATGGCAAATTTACAAGTCTCCCAAGGCACCAGTAAGAGCATCAGTGTTCCTAAATTTATGCATGAAAACAATGAATAACTTTGCTATATTATACCCTCATTTCTTTAAGTACTGGAGTTTGCAGAATGATTCAGGTATATGGAATTTTTGAAGAAGAAAAATGAGCTTTTGTCAAAAAAGGTAAACTAATATTAAAGGTCAACTTTTTTTAATTCTTATTTCAGTGGCTATAAGCATGCCCAAGCAGTTAGGCTATAGGTTGGGGGATGTGCAGGTTTGCCACTGTTTTTCCTTAAAACAGACTATGACTTCAAAATAAATATGATGGTTTTTAGGACACGATGATGCTCCAGGTTTCTGACAGCAGGGTGGCACAGGCCTCGTTATCAGTGCTGGTGGTAGCTTTCACTGGGAGTGTGAGCATATCATCAGGCACTTTCTATTAGTGCTTGTATTTCCAGTATTACAATGACTTCATCACAATTACACGGCTATGTAGCCATGCCCACGTAGCAGGTTTCAATTTATGAGTGGAATAAATGAAACCAAAACGATCAGCAATTCCAATCATTCAAGCTGAGGCTTTACACTGAATGTGTAGGTTTGCATTAAAGCTTTTTATGTTGTTACCAAATTGAATGGGAATTTTACACATTGTTTTCTCTATCGTAAATGAAGTCCGAATGAAAAACCAGGGGCACCTTGCAATTGGTTGATAACAGAAAGCAGAATGATGAGCACAGACTGGAGATAATACACAAACGTACAAATACGCACATGTCCTGCACTGGAATCTGTAGCGCAATAGTCAGTACATGGCAGTGTAGCCAGTCCCAGTCTTGCACATGTGTAAAGAAAATTCTCTTAGAAAAGGTGAAAATGTATTTTCTCACTGCCTGTTCATTTGTAACCAAAGGAAGACATATGTACAAGCTTTTTACGGCCTTGTTTCTCCCATAGGCAGAGTTGCAGTAGTGCCCCTTCGAAGCTTTATAGTAATCCAACTACACAGAACTCACTGCAAACGACGGGGAGGCAGGCCCGGTTGTCGTATTTACTCAGATGGTGGTACTTAAAAAGAGGCTGGTCAGAACTGACTTTATTTTTATTCCTTTTAATATTAACTTATTAGAGTAAGATTTGAATAACAGAACAAGCTGAGCAATAGAGAGCTGTCACTTCAAAAGAAGCGGGGATGCATGCCTCTGTGAAAAGGAGAGGGAAGTCAAGGATTCAGAGTGTTATAAAGTTTTAAAGGAAACATCTTGTAAGGTGCTTGTGTTATGTCGTAGCTGGGAATAATGGCTTCTGTCATAGGAAATATTATGAATTAAAATAAAATTGCATTTACCTGTATTAAAACAGTTTTATGGACAGTTATTCTAAGGCAAAGTTGAAAAATTATACTTATTACACATATTAGCGGTTAGTTTTTAGAATTTAACAGCAGATCACTTTTTCATGGCAATAAACATCCAATTGATTTAATTTACACATATGCCACAGTATAATGAAATACAGTCACAACTGAGAACCTGCTAAATATCTCTCTGAATCCTCTCTAGTGACATAACATGTTCTAGAGACCTGCAGAAGCAACATGTAAGGAGAAGTGCAGGTACATTTAATTTGCATGTGAAACGGTGTGTGCAAGTAAGCTGAAGTGTGTTGAAAGAAAGTTAAGCAACTGTGCTGGACTCAAAATAATGCTAAAAGCCAGCCAGCAATCGCTACCTCAGGTAGCCAGGGCTCATGTACTGTTCTGATAGGAAAATGATTTGTCCTTGGGTCTCACTGACCTTGCCCATTCACTATAGATCTGTGGGTTCTCCTGATGAGGTGCTTGTGATCCTAAAGTAAGCGATATGCTGTGGTTCTGTACTGCGTCTCAAATGAGTGTGTCCAGCAGCAGTCCCATCCCAGATTATATTGGTAAAAGTTCAATTTGAAAGGTGTTGGTTTAGTTTCCAGGAGGCGCATGCCTGATATGACGCTTTGATGCAAGGACTGACTTTTATATTAGGAAATATTCCAAAACTTCTGAATAAATTTGCTGTATTCAAATCTTAAAAATTATTTGCTAGGATGCCTAGAAAGGACAGTCACTCTTGGGCATAATCCCAGCTAAACTCGAAATGTTGCAGTGGAATGAATATTCAAAAAAATGGTTTTGAAGCTCAGTTTGGTTGTAGTGTTCTGTGTAAGTAAAACCATTAAAAAGTAAGAAAACGTGAAAAACTCGATAACATATTTGGGAAAGAAAAAGTAATGATGAATACAAATAGCCTTTAGATGAGCAAAGAGAAATGCCAGATGAGAAAAGCCCAAAACCTTTCCGTGACTAAAACAGTCCTTGAGTGGTTTTGAAAACACTGAGGAGATACTGGCGTCAAGGATTATGCAAATGATGTGTTAGTTGTTTTGTTTCTGTCAAGATAAAAGAGGACAATGAAACTGGCTAGCTAAGGAAGAGAATAAATTCTGCTGATACTAAGGGATTATTCAGTGTACAGGAAATAGTAAATCATAGAAAATTTAACTTTTCATCTCAGGTTTGATTTAGAACTAGGTTTACATCTCAGATATACAGTATGTGGTTTTGCATCATGTTCCTGAGGAATGTTCTTATCAAAATATCAGTCATTAAAAAAACTGTTGTCATCTTGCTGAAATCTGAGGTCTTTTGTCCAAGTTAGCACAACAGGC
>VXAL01017270.1:165295-182548 GCA_013399475.1 Chauna torquata
GCTGAGGATGTTCTGTGAGCATCATACTGCATACTGTGGATCACTGCCTGAGATGAGTGAGCCAAATCTTCAGTGGAACTGGTTCAGGGTGACACTGCGTAAGTCACCAGATCTGCTTCAGATGCAAGTGGCAGAATGTTGTTTGTTTTCTTGCAATAGAAAACCATTACTGGAAGTCCTTTCCAACATGGACTGCTGGAAATCTAAAAGTGCACTGCAGAATGAAAATCTAGAGCGTTTATCACATTGAAGACCTGGTATTTTGTGAAGAGAGAAAGTATGGTATCTGGTTAGAAACAACAATAGTCATTTGTGCGTGATTTTATTTCACATTATGTGTTGTGACTAACAGAAGCAGGATTCCTTGGTGAGAAAACACAGAAGAGAATAAAATGGAATCAAACATGCTTCATTGTTGCCTGCAGTAATGGAAAAAGGCAAAGCATAAGGTATTAACTGATATCTAAGATGGTAATTAAAATGTTTCATGAATAAGAGACTAAATAATTTCCGTGGTGTTTTTAACAGCTAGAGCCTATGCGGGCAGACAAACATAAATGCTTAGAATATTGTGTGCAAATACTTGAGTCAATTATAGTGTCTGGATGTTACTCCCAACTCATTAGTTTAAATTCAGTGTAGTAATTAGCAGATATGAATAAAATCAGTATAGTCTATTCTATATTCTGTTAAGTAGCTATTTATAGGCACTCTGGGAAAGTTTGAATTATTGTCTGTCCTAATTATGCCAAGGACTGTTTTATTAGGCATGAAGGTCTGACTGGGAGGAATTAACGACTGCTTACAATGTCTTTACGTTATAGCTAAACAGATAATTTCGCAGAGCCTCTTATATTTGGGTTTTATTTTTCTGTTCTTTCATTTGTTAATCACATGTGGAATCAGAAATTATGTTCTCAACAATAAAGTCTTCCCTTGCCTAAACAAGGGTAGCTTTTTCTCTCCCTAGGCTAGTCTCCCTCTTTTCCCCACACTTCCTTCCTTTTTCCTCCTCGGTGTTCCCCTTTCCATCAGAGGTATTTCTGTTACAGCACAAGATCTGCCAGGAAGGAGCAGTCAGTAATGGTGCAGTGTACATGTCCATTCCTCAACATATCTTCAAGATGAATATGCAGGTCATGTCTGTCTGGGAGTAAAAGTCCTGTAGGAGGCCTCTTTTGTGAATGTTTCTGACTTGCTGGTCAAGTCTGCTAAGAAATAGGCGTCCAAGTGACACAGGTTCCACACTTCTTTTTACCTGCATTATTCTAAGTGGAAAAGAAAATTATGGTTTAACCTTTTAATTAAACATTAATGTAACTATTTAAAAAAAAACCATAAAAAAAACTTTTTTGTAGTAGGTTCCCTCCACCCATTGGCTAAATAGATGAATATATATGAATAGGCAGGCATGTAAGTACTAAGAATAAGCCCAATTTAATTGTAATTTCTCCAGCATCCTTCCTCTACTGAATGAATATACTGAACTTTTCAGGAAGATTAAAAACAAACAAAACAAAACAGAAAACAAGCAAACAAAAAAACCCACAATATCACAGACAACTGTGGTCTAGATCCTGAACCTTACTGACCTAAAATATTCCAGACATAACCAAAATAAGGATCTAGCCTTTGTCATGGCAGCTCTTCAAAGGATTGGAGTAAATGACAATTTTTGGGTTTTTGCAGTAATAATCTAGTATTAATTTCTGCTGCTATCTTCTTTATAAGAAGTCTCAGTAACTTTACAGATGTAAACTGAGCAAAGCTTGCCTGTGAACAAAAATAATTATTTCTGTAATAGAGGTCTGTGGTAGCATGTATGAACACTTCCTGGTCTGAAAGTTTGTACTGCCTTAATGGTCGATCTGTCATTTATGAAGGATGCTGATCGTTGGATCAAAGTATGCAGAAATAAGTCTGGATAAACTTCAGTATTAGTTCGGAAGCAGAGGGAGATTGCTGCAGATACATGTTTTTAACCCGAAGCTGTCTGTTTCCTCCAAACTTTCTACAAATTTTATTGTGAATAAATGTATCGTTCTGTGAACTTTCATAAGGAGCTTTGCTGAAAAGATTTTTCAAGGGAACTTTGTCATCCAAGCACTAAAGTTTATATTTTGCTTTGACATTTAGAGGGAGAAGTTGCAACATTCAAGTTTAAGTTGAAAATCACAAACTACCTAATGGCTAAACAAATATAATAAAGTTAAACAATGAGCCCCAAACTATCAGTCTGATTATTTAACAACCTCAGTTAATCTAGCATTAAGATGTACATTGGGATTTACTGAAGAGATAGGAAAGATGCTGATGAATGATGCTGTGGAATCTACGTGCATCTCAGATTCATCTGACATGACATTCCTTATGTTTATTGTTTTCAGTTTTTGATTCTAGGGTTTCAGACATACTAAGGCTGTAGCAGCAAGAATTATAGGCCTTTGAATCTAGGCCTACTGGTACGGAATTAAATTATTCAGCTGGTAACATTTCTGATTTTTTGGCTGCATCTGCATCTGGCAGTAGCAATCACCAGAGTTCAACTGAAGTTCTCTTTATCACACTTTTGTCTAACGTCAGTATTTTCTGTGAGCTCTTCTTACAAGTGCATTTCTGTTATGCACATGGAGATCCTTGAGATACAGGTTTGCTGCATGTGTAACATTGCAAGCCAGGTGTGTAGTCAGTGTTGTTCGTTGTCCAGTTCTATTTCAGTTATTTTTTTCTCAGCGCTTAATAAAATATTACTTCACACTTGAGAACATCCATGAACGTACATACTATTTTACTGGTTTTGCCATGCGCTGCTTGTAAGGTATTATAGTACGACGAATGGTGGTGAACTGGACTTTCCAGACTATATGTCTGTTTGGCTTCCTTATTCCATCACAGTATTTACTAAGAGGATGAAGAAAGTGCTGTTCTAATAGTTCAAGTGTAAATGCAGTGAGCTAATAAGTAAACCTTTTTTGTTGTTGTCATCGTTGTTTTTAAATCTATTTTATTCAGTCGTCTGACAGTTTATTCCTGCAAACCAATAATATATGGTTTGTTACTAGAAATTAATTTCTGTCACTGAGGTAGGTTTAACCAAATTTTTCTTGTAGGTTGCAGAATTAGGGCTTGAACTTCTGTGTTTTTCTCATTGTTGTGACTGAAAGAACAACTTGGTCAAGATGTTGCATATTAACATTAATAATTACAGTTTGAATTAGCTTGGAGGTAGCAATGTATGCATGTGTAATTCAAAGTATTATATACAAAGTGTCTGGAAAATAATTTAGAAATTGTAACTTCTTGAAATCTTATGATTAAGAACACCCAAGTGCAGCAGCAGCTTTATACTAAGGTGTGCATCTCTGTCTTAGGTCAATAACTTAATTTTATCTATAGTTTTGTTCCTATTCTTGTTGCAGTTGCAGGTCAGTGGGTTTAGGCTGAATAATGAATTGAATTGGCCAATGATTATAACAACACAGAGTTATAAGGAGGAAAATACTTTAATGTGAGGGAGAGGGAATGGGCAAGATGAAATACAAAATGTGTTTTGAAATTTTGTAGAAATAATAATGTTTTTAGTGCAATGTGTTAAAATTACTGAAGATTTTTTAAGGACCACTATAATAGAGTGTCGTTTTTAGGTACATACTGTTCTGTTATAAAAGCAATTATATGAAATATCAATTTTTAGAATGGCATTCTAGGTGAAAATTCACGGTGAAGTACTCTGATTTACACTGGTAAGATTGTGGCCTGTCATATGTGCTTTCTTATTGTGATATATAAGAGCCATATATCAATATACTTTTCTCTGGAGTTAATTTAGCTCATTAGTTGTTTAGCTCATTTTCATTCTTTTTTATTCTGCTTCCTGTCCTGGGCACTTGTGCGATTGAATGCCTAGATATCCTTTAGAGGACTGCTTTTTCCTATCTTTTTCTCTTTTACTTGGAGGAGTTTGAGTTCACAGTTTGTAGACACAAAGATGACATAAAACTTGTAATGAGATAAAAGGTGCAAAAATGGTGATAGGTGAGCTTACAGCAAGTGTCAGGGAATGTTTTTATAGCTCTGCTGTAATTGAGGCACTTTGACTTTGTGTATTTAGTTAGTCTTTTGTCTTTTAATAAATATTTGGCTGTTAGACAAGTACTTGGCCAGCCAGAGTCTTTCATCTCTGGTATTAATTGACTGGAATCCAGCAGGTCACAATAATTGGCAGGCAACAAAGTGACCTCTGAATTCTGGCTTCTGAAACAAGTTAGTTTGTCTTTGCAATTAAAGAATTTGAATATATGGATACTTAACAAAGAGAAGATTGAATGCATATCATACTGTGAATTAAAAATTGAATGACATGGTCCACAGGCAATTATCTCTATCTACTTTATTAAAAAAAAAAAAAAATCTGATCTACTACTCCTTACAATTACTTGCTGAAATTTTTATACTGACCACCAAGAGTGTTCATACAAGACAGGATCATTGCAGAGACCAGATGTTCAGGGAAACATCCCAACAGATGAGGAACGGATGTCTTATATAAAAGAAAAATGAAGAGTATTGAGCTTGATAATTGAATTAACATTGATTGGAGTTCAACATGGTGGTGAAAAGACCAAGTCTTCTCCTTGGACTCACTCAGAGTCTTATGGAAAAGCGAAGTTCCATGATGTACTGGGAGCTTTGGAAAATAGATACAATGACTAGTATACCAGTTGAAGTTGAAAACAGTACTTCGTAGAATGTAAAACAAACAAACAAAAAACAAAACAAAAGACAGAACAAAATAAAATGAAAAAACAGATCTTTATTGATTAGGGATGAAAATGGCTAAATACATTATCTGTAAGTTATAATAACGTATGTAAATGATAATACTACTTGATTTAAGAATGCTGCAGTGAAGTTAATTGTGTTGCATTTCTGTTTGTCATAGAAGAGAGACAAAATGATAATTTGATGTCATAGTGAAGAGGATTCTCTTTCGCTTTCTTGTTCCATAGGTCAAACCCATTTAGGAGGGGTAACAGTGTGTGAATGTAAGTGATAATTAAAAACTTGATGTATTTCATTATTTACATTTGAAACAGAGATGTCCAGTGACATGGGTGTCACACCTATGCAGCAGTAATAAAACAGAGCTGAAATGACAGTCTTATATTAGGAAAACAGACTGACAAAGTATAACTTCCAGACTGTTTGTTATATTTGTATGTAGAGAGAAAAAAAATGGTGCTAGTCTTCATTTTCTATAGCTGAGTAATGCCAAGAAAAAAGCATACAAAAATAGCATTTGCAATTTTCCAAGGTACGGTATCTTTATCAACAACACCCAAACACATCTCCCATAGCATGTCTCCGGTAATAAATGAATGTGAATCAAGTGTTAGTGCAATCATGCAGGTTGTTTATAATTGCCAGGTGATTTAGAAATTAGCAACCAAGTAGCAGAAGGTGGTTTTGACGTGTGGAAATCTATCACAAATTGTGTTACTACCTGTTGTAACTGCTCTGATTAATGTAGTAAGATGGTAGAAATTAAATAGGCTGTAGTTAGACATTGATATAATAATAATAAAACCCTGTATTTTTGCTGAAGAGAAGTATCTTAGGAAATAGCAGTGGAACACAAAAATGTTAGCGAGACGTTTGTAGGCCAAGATTTGTTTGTAAACGTGACAAGTAAATCTTCTACAGACACTATGTGTCAGAGAAGTTAGAGCCTTATGTTTGAGTATCAATGTGCACACAGATTTCGGGCCAAAAGCTGACAATAATGAATTGATGCAGTTGCTCTCCCTCCCTGTAGGTTACTCTTTTGGCTCTTAAGAGCGAGTTCTTTTAAACACATGTATGCACAGGGAAAATTTTACTTTTTATGTAGTTTCATATTTGGACGTGACAGGTAAAATTAGTGACATTTTTCTATGTTTATTTTTCATTCCACGTCTTTTCCTTTGTATTTGCCTTTTTCTGTTTTTTCTTTTTTAAGTTATTTTCCTAATACCTTCTTCACATTTAGCTATATTATCCCTCACTGCATTTTTCATTTAATTCTATTTGTAAACAGTATTCCATCCATCTTTATCATACCAAAGTATGTCACTCAGGTATAGACTAGCAGCTTGTTGATTTTTAAATTAGAGTCTTCCTCTGCTTTTTCTGTGTGTCTTTTTAATAAGAAGGTAATGGCAGGTTTCACTTGTCCACCATCCATCTTTGAACCTTATAATTTTTAACTCTGCGGTCAGCTTTGGAGAAAGACAGGAATCACTTCTATGTTGTTAGAGAGAAAAATGCTACTTGGAGCTACTTGGAGCTATCATTTTGGCAGCTTCCACCCCTCCAGCAAAGTTAAAAACTGAAGAGCAAAGGCAGCTAATTACAGTAGGTTTTTCATGCAGTGCAGTACTTGCTGCCTGGTCTTCTCCAAGCAGTTGGTGAGTCAACACGGAGGGATACTGTTTTAGATGCATATTTTTTGCATACTGAGAGTGACTCAGACACCTAATCATAGAGAACAACCTTGGATTAAATGCTTGTGATTTTTGTTTAGGTTAATGTAAGTAAAAGAGTAAATGAAATCTAGTTAGTTTGAAAAAGAAATGAATAAATAAAATACTGACCTTGCCAGTCTGTTAATGAAATCAGAAGGTAAGGGTATTTGAACATTTCATGCCAAGTCATGTGAAATTGGCATCCTGAGTAGGGGGAAGATGTATGGATATGGGCAGTAGATGGAAATTTAATGTCTGACTGTGTTTAAAAAAAAAAAAAAAGGCAAAACAAAAACAACAAAAAAGAACACCAAGATTACTGAGAATATGTGCAGAAGTTAAGAGGAGTGAATTCAAGGGAAAGCTACATTGTGGATATAAGCAAATATAGAAGTAGGGTGAAAATTCCAAGTAATTAAATCCTTTGGGATCATACAAAGAAACTTAAATAGCAAAAGGCTGGACTCAATGAAGTCAAGACTTATTTCATTACTGTATTTTTACAGAAAAAATGGTATAGTAAACATGACTGTTTACAACTAATGTACAACAAGGGTACCTGTGCTGTTACAATGTAACATGGATTTCTTTCTCTTTACAAAGAAAGAAAACAGTTCTTGTAATTGATGAGCACTTACTGGGCTTTACTGTTTTTCTTTGCCTTCTGAAGCTCTCACTGTATATCATATTTTGCTTGATGTGGCTCAGACATTGTCATCACAGGACTTCTGAGAAAATGTTTCGTTAGGTTAACCTAGCGATTGGTTAGGATATTGGTGTTCATGGGCTCTGATGGATGGAAAAGAGCTGGGTGATACAACACTGCTTTCTCTTTGAATAGAACATGCCGTGGTTTTGGCTGGGATAGAGTTAATTTTCTTCATAGAGGCTCATAAGATGGTGTGTTTGGGATTTTTGGTGGTAACACACTGATGTTTAGCTGTTGCAGAGCAGTGCTCACACAGAGCCAAGGCCTTTTCAGCTTCTCGTGCTGCCCTGCCAGCGAGGAGGCTGGGGGTGCACAAGGAGCTGGGAGGGGACACAGCCAGGATGGGTGACCCAGGCTGGCCAGAGGGATGTCCCATACCCCATGGCGTCATGCTCAGCAATAAAAGCTGGGGGAAAGAAGGAGGAAGGGGGGGACGTTGGGAGTGATGGCGTTTGTCTTCCCAAGACACCGTTAACACGTGACGAGCCCTGCTGTCCTGGCAGGGGCTGAGCACCTGCCTGCCCATGGGAAGCAGCGAGTGAATTCCCTGTTTTGCTTTGCTTGTGTGTGGCTTTTGCTTTACCTAGTGAGCTGTCTTCATCTCAGCCCCTGAGTTCCTGCACTTTTACCTTTCTGATTCTCTCCCCATCCCACCTGGGGAGAGTGAATGAGCAGCTGGGCGGTGCTGAGCTGCCTGCTGGGGCTAAACCACAACACATCACAAATCTCTCTGCCAGTGGCTGCAACTCAGTGTTGCCCTACATCAGAGGAGGCAGAAAGACCCATTGGTACCAGGCTGTGAATTGCTTACTGCCTAAGTCTGTCCTGAGCAGCATACAGTTTCACCTCCTTGAAAGGAGGTGAGTGGAGAGATTTACAAAAAAATTGATGCATTATTATTGAACAATACAAAATGCTGGTGCTTTTCATTCACATGTTTGTACAAATCCCCTCAATTCTCTTTGGTATTTTAATAATTTGATGCTTTGGACACAGAAACATATCATACTTTAAGTCAGGATGTTTTAGCATCTTGTCTGCTTCAAATATTCTTTCTGAAGGTTGCTCTGTTGCTGAGGGATATGTGTGCAATTTGTGATATTTTTGACGTGCTAGAACTTCATAAAATAGCTTATATTGGAAACTTCCCCTGTGGTAACTTGTTCAACTCAAACCTGAGTCATTTGGGGCTGGGGCTGGACTTTTGCACTACATTTTATTGACTTGGATAAAGAACTAACTAATCTGCAGCAGCTAGTCTGGAAAATGTGTAAGACTGTTCTTAGATCAGTTGAAGATTTGTTCAAGTTCATTCACTCAATGAGGGAAAGGACGTGATCTCCTTCAGCCTCTGAACTGAATCAAATGGCTCCTCTTTGGTCTGCAGGTGCAGAGGGAAATTAGAGTCACTTCCAGACCCCAGTTCCTGATTATCTTAATTGCAGTAGGAACAAGTACACTTTGCCCTCAGAAAGCGGGAGGTACTAATGAGCAAGACCCTTTGACTCCTGCGTATGGTTTCTGCGTTGTAAGATTCTTGGTCACGCTTGTGTGTTGATCTTCTGAAATCCCAGCTTTTTGTATTGTCAGTTTTGTTCCTTTAGCCTTATTCTCATTAGTATAAGGCATTGACAGAAATCATTTTCCAAGAGAAGTTCCTAACTAGCTTCTTATCTCACGATCAGTCAAGGGCACGTGTGTGACACACATTGTAAGCTTACTGTGTTGAACTTATTTCCAGCTTCATGATTATTTTATTTGTGGTTTTGGCAAGGATTTCTAGGAACTTTTCACTTTTCCTGAGTAATGTGCAACAAAGTAATGTGGCTCTTCATGTGAGCTGTTAAAGGAATTGCAGTTATGTTAGGTGAAGTTGTCTTTCTACCCCAAAACAGTTTCCAGTGTTCAGTACATGCTGTTTTCTGACTGTATTCTGTCAACACCCGTGCTGTGTTTCAAGGTTGATTCACTGCTGGATTTTTTTTTTCAATGTAGTAGTGTATTTATATCAGTTTTTAAGCCAGTTTTGACCTTATACATCTGTGGAATACAGAGAAAGTAGCTAAATTCTGTAACATGGAAATTGTCCATGTAATTGCAGGTAGAAGTAACACCGTGAAAACCTTATAGTGTAACAGCAAGCCCGCTATTGACTCATCGTGGCCTGTGAGGAAAATTGCTCTGAGCCTCATTAAATTGCAATTAGCATTTCCAAATCAAAAGGATGCTGGATCAGATTCTGATGTATTTCTCATGCTTATTAACAGCATATGCTGCAGATAAGCTGCTACATTGTGTCCAGTGAGACTGATGTGAAGTAAGGTATGAGAGAAAAGGACCCTAGCCCACTAGACATACCAGTACAAGAGGCACCTGTAAGTAAGGGATACGTCTGTGTCGTGCACTTGGTGGCGTGGTAGGTTTCTCTTCAGAGGAAAAAATGTTAAAGAAGAGAATTATTTCCTGAAATGTTTCTCTGTAAACCTTAGTGCAGCCAGAATACCAACGTGCGATTTGTATGGTCTTGTGGCAAGTCAGGCCACAAAGATATCTTAGTTGCAAAATTAGTCACAGGACATATGACTATTAAAGCACCTGTACATGACTCTTCTGATAATCTGTTGTTTTGTGGTAATCAGCTCTTTTTGTACAGCTGTGCTGCACAGTATAGGCCTTCAGTTTATTTAGGTTAACCTTCTTCATAGGCTTTTTGCCTAGTGACCTCGTAGATGATTTGACATAAATATTGACCTTCTTAGTGAATAGACCCCTTAAAATTTATCAAAATAGTTATTTATTTGCTTACATAGAAGGGAGATAAAAATTTTATTACATTTTTAAGTAAAGACTTAACTACCAGTAATTTTATATTTGGTGATTTAGTGGTCCATTTATAAGGGCAGTTATATGGCTAATTGTTGAATATTTGAAAGTTGGAAAAAAACATAAAATATGTAACAGCACAGAAAATAATTCCATCAGTAATGAAAGATAACTGTCAATTCTAGATGAGCTTCTTTCTCAGTATTATTTTGGGACTAAAATCTGCTTTGAGTTCTTCCTGGGCTCAGATTCCCCACATCAAAGCTTTTTAGAAATTTCCAATTACTCTGAAGGTTGTTAGGACGCTGTCACGGCAACTGATTTCCCCCTGCTCCTCCCTCCAGTAGAGAAGAGGTTTTCCAAGTCCAAACTGGCCAAGAGGCATGTAGTATGCTCAGGCAAAGGTAGCTCTCTCGTTACCTTCTAAATAAATATGTACAGACTTGTATTTGTTTTAGTAATTTAGACCCAAACATGAGAAACTGTGAAATAGTTCTTGAATAATGTAAGAATAGCCATACTGTGGGAGACACTGTTATCCTGGCTCTGGCCATGCTCAGTAGTGGATAACTGGGGAAAAAAAAAGTGCATGTATTTTACATGTCTATACATATAAATACATTCATATTTAGGTAGATATATGCTTTTAGATGTTTTATATAAAGAAATGTGATATAGCATAAAAGTATGAATAATACATATACTGTGTATGTGTTTTATTTTTATTAGTAGTGATTATTTGTCTCTTATTATTATTTTAGTTAAAGGTTGCATCTGCATCACAATATATAATATTCCCAGTGGACTTTTCTTCTGTGAATTGACTCTTTGAACCCACTTCTTTGGTATTGAAAACATTTTGGGTTCCGAACTAAAATTATGCATCATGCACAGTAATTACACCTGTATTTGTGTGTTAATTGTGGGCATTGCAGTTTTTCTTTGTCAGTTAAAGTGAATGTTGCCTGTTTTATGTTTTTGTCTTTCCATTTTCATGTTGAGATACCGAAATAAGTATATCATGTAAATAACATATATGTAAGTATATATATGTTAATTCCTCCTCATTTCAGCAAGATCTTTAGATTTCCAGCTACTGACGTTGCTATTTGAGGTCATCTACATACTCGGTAGCTAAGGACTGAAAGTGAAAGCCCTATCTGCTCCTATTTAAAATTCTGGAAGTGAAAAGGTGCTGAAAAAGGAGGCTCCTGTGGAGAGATCCTGCGATTCCTGGTGCTACTGGGCTCTCTGCAGAGAGGTGCAGTGCAATGTTAGCAAGCTGTTGGGGTTAGCCCGAGTGCTGCTCAGAGCCAGAGCAGAGCAAGTGGCAGCTAAAGGAAACAAACCAGACAAACAGATTGGTGGACTTCAAATGTGCTTTGCTACCCAGCAAAACTTAAAATCGTTAATCATTAAGGGTTGAAATCATTAAATCATATGAAAATTTAGTGCAAGAGTCAGAAAGCAACCAGCTAATCTGCTGCTTTCCTGATGAGAGCCTGAACTGTTACAGCAGTATTTTAGGGATTTGTTACTACTGCCGTTTTCCTCTACCCAGTCAGAGTTTTATTCTCTTGCTTTAATAAAAATGCTGTTTGTTAGCAATGTAAGTCACATTTGCAAGCTGGGAAAAAAATGTATCTTTGAGCATCAGAAGGTTTACTGGGCTTAAATTTAAGCTGGTCACTGCAAAAAATACCAGTTCAAGAACCCAGTCTAGTACTGAAATGAGGAGGTGATTTAATGACAGAAAAAGAGTGATTCCGTGATTTTATTTTTAATTCTTTTAATTCCTTATTACAACTGGAGTTGGTTTCTTGGCACGATGTGGTGGGACAGGCGCATAGAAAGTTCTTACCAGTATAGGTCCATGGACATGTCATAATCTCAAACTTTATGGCCTTATTGCTCGCTCTTATCCTCCCAGAATTTGTATTGAAAGTTGATTTTCCTTTTCAATGGCATCCTTGTAAATGACCTTGGTAAAAATGAATTCTTGGGAAATTTACAGACACAGACTGCTTTTTCTTGATATTCCTCTAAAATAGTTACAGGAACTTGTTTCTGTGCTGTCACAGTTCTAGAGATACATGATTAGTGTTTTATTTCTGAAGTTGCTGGTTGTGAGAAGGGCGCAGGAGAGTCTTAAGTCTGCAGATGTAACACAGGATAGAAGAGATGAGATATTGGTGGAACAGCATGTCTGGAAGTAAGGAGAGGCATTCCGGTGTGTTTTTTGGACTGCATAATACAACATAAAATGAATAAAGCTGCTTGACTATTTTCTTCTGGGGGTACAAAGTGTTCTGATGAAAAACACTAATTAATGTAAATTCAGAATTTCAACAGGAAGCTGTTTTGGTGAAATTTTTCTTAAGGACAAATATTTTCATAGAATCATTTAGGTTGGAAAAGACCTCCAAGATCATCTAGTCCAACTGTTAACCTAGCACTGCCAAGTCTATCACCAAACCATGTCCACACCTACAAGTCTTTTGAATACCTCCAGGGATGGTGACTCAACTGCTTCCCTGGGCAGCCTGTTCCACTGCTTCACAACCCTTTCAGTGAAGAAATTTTTCATAATATCCAACCTAAACCTCCCATGGCGCAACTTGAGGCCATTTCCTCTTGTACTATGTATTGTTGCTTGGGAGAAGAGACCGACCCCCACTTGGCTACAGCCTCCTTTGAGGTAGTTGTAGAGAGCGATAAGGTGTCTCCTGAGGCTCCTTTTCTCCAGAAAAACAACCCCAGCTCCCTCAGTCGCTCCTCGTAAGACTTGTTCTCTATTGCAGTGCACTGTTAGCCATTTTTGAAATGGAGTATTGTCTGTTTCAGATAAATGTTTAGTGCAAAGCTTTCTTATAATTTTTAGTATAAAATTTTATGAAGTAAAATCCCTCTACTTGTATTGAAAAGATACTTGCATGAATAAAAATTAAAAAAAAAAAATTTCCCTCATGTTCATTTCCATCCAGATTTGGAGTAAGAACAATTTCAAAATCACTTACTCAGATGGAAACTTGGTTTCATATGCTCTCTGTGTATGCTGGTCATGATATTTTACTTGATTGACACTATCATTGAAGAATATATCAGCCAAAGGTGCAAAAGTTTTTCATTACTATTCTAAGTGCTGAGCAATACTTTAAAGTTGATGGATGTAATTGTTCCATTCTTTCAAATAATAGGGTAATAAAGAATCCTTTAATAAAAAGTTAACAAGGAGCTTTTGAACAATGTTTAAATATAGAAAAGAGCGAAGCGCAGACTTTAGAGAGCACTCTGCATGAGCTGGGCAGTGTAAGCACGAGTGTTTAACAGGGAGCTAAAAACGAAACCTGAAAGGCTCATGTCTGTCGTGGCCAGGAGGAGTCTTGGAAGGAGGTGTTTTGCTGTTTTGTTGACTGGAGAAAAAGGCAGTTTGAGAATTTTAGCAAGACATTGTTCTGCACGTTTTGGTTTTGCTCTGCTTGGGGGCCAGAACTCTGCATGTATACATTTAGAAAACTCAGTCAAGGAGATCAGAAACCCTATTTACAGGCATTAAACAATTCCTCCTTTGAAGTGTTAATTCTAAAAGGTGAATGCTGCTTTTTTTTTTCCCCAAATAATCTGATAGGAAGGACATGATAAGACATTTATGTGATGCATGAAAATATGCACAGATGTTTGAATACGTTATTTCTTTGGATATAACCTTTCAAATGTAAAATAATACTGAATGTGTGGAAAAACAATCCTTGTTATCAATGTTTAGCAAGCTTTTAAGAAAAATATTCTTCAGTACAGAAAGTTCCTCTTCACTTACAATAAGAAAAGGAATCAATTATTCTTAACAATGTATTTCATAAAGATAAACCATTATAATAGAATTGTAGAACACAGGCATTCTTTAAGGACGACATTTCAAAAGAGATATTTCCATAACTTTTCTATTCTGTTCTTTGTTTGTATGAACAGTCACATGAGTTCAATGTGAACTTGAACGAGGAATTCTGTCTTCGATTTATGTATGGTTATTTAGTGCAACATTTTGTATTTTATTTGTTTCCTCCTTGGGAGAGATCACCATGAAATGCCTGAACTGGGAAATTATGATAAACTATTTTTTCCTCTTGATTACCAAAAGCTGTAGAGCCACCATTCTTTCCCTTATCTTAGACCATTCAGTGGATGAACTGAAATGGATACTGGGAGTTGTCATTTAGTGGGTCTGGAGCTTGTTGCAGCTGAAGTGAAGGAGATATATGCCATACTGAAGAATGGATCATGTAAAAATCCTAGAGAGCTGTAGCCAGGGAACAGATTTTAAAAATGAATCTTTGATGACAGACGATTAAAAGAAAGGAAGTTAGAGTTCCAGAGTTCACTACGCTGTCAGAAAATAAAAAATATTTCTTTAGGCCAAATGATGGAGGATGAAAATTGCATGCTTTTAGCAGGGAGTTTCTCAACTATGAACCCCATTGATAATTTCTAACTGTGAAAGGGGAATTAATTTCATGGGTCTATAACTTCAATTATTTTGAGGTCAAAGCTGAGCATCTCTGAACATTGACCCAGAAAATATGAAGTATATTTTCTGTGGATATAAATGAAGACATTAAAAAGTGTATATATTGAATGTTGTCTAGAAAGTAAAAGAAAATAACGATTTATTAAGTATATTTAGCAAAGCTACAATGGATAATATATCACAGAAGTAATAATTGAATCATAGAATACTTGAGGTCAGGAGGAATCATCTGGTTGAGTTCCCTGCTCAAAGCAGGGCCCAGCTCAAGGACACGATATAATAACTGAGTAAGAAGTTGAACTTTTTTTTTAAAATTCTTCCTGGAGAAGAAGAAACTCTGACATACAAACCTGAAAGTGTCGAAGTCCTGAGAATTAGCCTGTAAGGTAGAATAAAACGGGGAGTGATCTATGGTTGGGCAGTTCAGTGACACTGGTTTTTTTTTGAGGGCAGGAATATGTTGTGCTACTTAGTGCTAGTGAAGATAAAGGAAAAAAAAAGTGCAGTTTATGAATATTTGCAGTGCAAAAGACTGGTGGTGCTGAGGGGTGGAACTAAAACATGAGCTACCTACAGTCCGAAGGAAGAGAGTTATAGTAAGTATATGTGAAACAGCAAGTAGGTTTGAAACTTTCTGTGGAGACTAATAAAGTGATACCTAACCGCGTCTGTTTTTCATTTGGATGGGCTTACTGGGGTTGAGATCGAAGCTTTAATATAAAAAATGGCAAAGTACTTTTTTCCTAAGTGTTTGCTGACAAATTACCTATGCTTCTTTTTTTTTTATTCCTCCCATTTTTGCCATTGCAAAACTGTTCTGTGCTACAAATTATTGGGGAAATACTAATTTCTAGACTAGAGATGTGCATTAATCGTGTAGGAAATGTAGACTTGTTAATGGGCAGCTTCTGTATTTTTCTGTCATTCTTTAACTGAAAGATAAGGAGAGATGGGTCATAATAAAGTTAAAAGGCTTTTATTGGCACGTATGTAGGAAATTACTAATTTATTTGTCGGCCTGCCACAGCGACACATGCATTGTGAATTAAGCTGCACAGGTGAAAGCTCTGCTTTGGTTTTTGTGCCTCCCCCCCGCCCCCAGTAGGTAATCTAACAATCTTGCATGAGTGGTGTCTAGCTCAACCCTTTCTAGGTAAAAATCAGTCTTGTTTTTATAAATATTTCACCTTAGTGTTTGAACCTATATTCTCACCACTGACAAAAGCATTTCTATGATTGCCATAGCATGAATTTGCCATGGGGATGAGCGCTCTTTCCAAAATATCGTACCATTTCAGCTGAATATATTGCTAAGTAAGCGTAAATATTGAAGAAATAATTGAACCATTGGTTCACTTTCTCATTTGAATTACCAGCAAAAAAATAAACCCCACAACATTGTGCTCTAGAAGCATAGCTTTTCAACATATACTTCCTTAATGGATTTCCTTAAGGAGGGGGAGAATGGAGGGGTAGATGTTAAATTGAACTGTGTCTATGACTGCTTACAATCTGTCATTCTCAGAATGTGTCTGGCCATGAAGTCATATAGTGTTGTTTAATCTTTCTGAATGAGGAACTCAACATTTTGAGCAGAGAGATGTCCAGTGTAACTAGGTGGATTTTATTACTTGTCACACAATGTTTGTTTGTACAAGAGTAGCAGTTTTCATCAGAAGCCATGATGATACATTAATCTTGCAATCAAAATGCTGCTAAAAAACCCACCACCACCAACAAAGGAAAACAGCAGCAATTAGGAGCTAACATTAATTTCTTGCAGAACTTCTTTCAACTTTTGCTGATATAAGTTACATGAATATTGTAATGGATTAATTGTTGAGCTGTCTTTCACTATACAGTCAGTAGCCAAACTGAAGGAAAAACAGAGGAAGAGAAACTAAACTGTGCATTCACAATCACAAAAAGAGTACAACTTTTTCTTAGGTAGAATTTGAATGACATAGTTTTTTTCATCTTCTAATTTTGTTTTCCAGAATGACAAATCCCCAGGGCGTTCCACGAGTCGATCAAGTAATATTTCAAAGGTATGTGAAATCTATTTCCTTTATGAAGAATTTAAAGAAAACTAAGTTTATCTGATATAATATAGTACTCCATTTAACTATATTTGCATATTCCGATGTTTTCTTTATAAGCATCAGATTTTAAGTTTTTGCTGCCTATCATTATTGTTACCAAGTAAAATCCATCTTAAAGTATAAATATACAATTTGTCATTGCTGTAATATGTGTGGTAATAATAATAAGTAAATAATAGGTGCACTTTTTTTTACCTGCTATCCACAACTACTAAGTGTTACATTAACAATTTGGCTGAAGGTAAAATTACTGCTTAATTTTTCTTCCCTTACCCCATCCAAATAATAATAGCTGTAATATATGAACTCTGAATTCCTTTTATAGGGATTTATAATTCACTGAAGCCAGGACTTTATATCTGGATATTTTTTAGTTTCTAGTAAACAGAGAAGGGAAGATGTAAGGACAGGGAAAACGAGCTTTGGACTGCCATCCTTTGTTTTTAACCCTCTTTTTGTATATTATTGGTTCAGATGTGGCTGAAACGTATGCCAAAAGGCCAGGATTTACAGGAAGTTAAAGCTAAAAACTCAGTATTTTGGAATCCCAGTCTAAACGTCTGCCATGTTTTGTGTTTGTATCTAAAGATT
>VXAL01017270.1:187561-204801 GCA_013399475.1 Chauna torquata
TACCTACTCCATATGTACTGCTGGAAATTTTTATATGGCTTTTTCACAATGAATGGCACTTGGAAGCACATTTCAGGTCTTTGTCCTAAAAAGAATCCAATTAAGCAAACTTTATTTCCACACTGATACAAAATTATTCTTTTGCTTCAGTCTGAGGTTCTTTGCACTTCAAAAAATACAGTGTCTCCTGTTTTTCGTAATGATGTGTTGTCAGGATTTCACTGTCTTTTGGCGTAGTCATATCAATATTCTTTGTACAGCTCTTTCACTCTTGGACATTTAGGTTTCTCTCTTCCCTGGGGCCAGAATAAGTGAATTTTAGATAGACACCAGAGTAGGGTTGTACAAATATAATGATGATATTCTCACAGATGGGAATTTGTCTGTCTCCTTTATAGTCCATCAGACCAAACAAACAGTGGAACAAGTGTGTGCACTCACATACATGTGCACTCATGGGAGAATTGCAGGAATGTCATATGACTGAAAACTGTTTAGTATATAGAAATATTTTGTGGCTTTAAGTCCTGCAGATAGAGGGATATATAGAAATATATACCCTCTTCAGGAGAGAAAATCTAAACCGTGAATACTGATATTGACTAGGTTGGAACTAAAATAGTACAAAATCCAGTAGCAAAGGAGATGCATGTTGTATGCTTCACCTTTCCTCAGGCTACATTTGCATTTAGCTCCTTCCAGACAGTCAAGAGTTGCTGGCTTCAGGGCTCTGCAGCTTTTGTAAAAAGACCAGCTCCCCCTGGGTTTCGGTTGCCTAAGTTGGTGAATCAATGAATAGTGTATGTTTTTCTAGGAACTATATAACATTTTTATTAACAAAGTGATAATGCCTAAAAAGGTGCATCCTGAAGAATTTGAAGGGAATCATGAAATCAAAAATATTGCAGTGCTGCAATACAAAGACTTTTGCAAACTGTAATCCATCTGATAATTCAAAACTTAGCTACTAATGCTTCTGTGCATAGAGGAAGGGTGGAATTTTGCGTAGAATTTCTGCATATAAAATAAAGGTTAACATAGCTCAGTAAGACAGAAGAAAAGAAATTTAGAAGCTTATTGAAGCTACAAGTCAAATTTGTAATTGTCTTTGCTAGTTTCATTTTTTAAATAGCAGGATAGATTTTCCACGTGTGATTTTGATTTTACTTTGGTGGAAAGTAAACCTGCTTTAGCGATTTATATTTCAAACCGTTCTATAACAGGATCATACTGAGTTTCAAAGGAGCTGAACAGTTTTGTTCAGCAGAATCATAAGTATATTTCTTCTCCTTCTGTGTTACTTTTCCCTTTATTCCTTCTCTTCAGAGGCAGGTGGAGGGAGGGGAAGGAAGACAGAAGAGAAAGTAAAGGCTTGAGACAAAGTGTGCAGGAAGTGATTTCAAAAACAAAAACAAAAACAAAACAAAACAAACAAAAAAACCCACAAAACCAAACCTTGCTGTGAAAGAAAATGTAACAGAAATTGAGTTACTGATTCATTTAATGGTTGCTGGAGAGCCATCAGTCAGACAATAACAATGTCTAGATCTGAAAGCAGGAGCTCCATCATGAATGACCAAAGGGGAAAAAAAAAGGAGCATAAGTTTCAGTTTCAGATTGGAATGCCATCTCTAAATGTATTTTGTAAGATACACCTGGCTGCAGGTTGGGACTTGAGCTTGGGTCATTTCAACCATGTTTTTGATCTTTCTAGACCTGAGAAATTATCCAAATAAAAGTTTATAAGGACTAATGCTTCCTGTTAAAAGTTGCATTGTTTACAAAGCAGGATTTTCAGATGAAAATATGCCGACTGGATCTCCTGCTGAGCTTATCACTGTGCAAACTGCTATAATCTTCTAAGGTATCTGTTCCTTGGTGTACAATTATTTTGTTAGGATAGAGTTTCAGCTTTTTAACTATATTGGCTGATGGGATCTGGAGGATTCTGTGATGCATTGCTGCTATAAAGCATGCTTAGTGCAAGCATAAAAGCATTAGTCATAGTCCCTCTCTGCCCTGCCTTCCCTCAATTTTCTGACTTTCTACTTAAGCAGTGTTCTAGGCTGAGGAGCTTTTGGAAATGTTTCTGGCCTTCCTTGTTCAGAACATTAGCCTTTCTGGGTGTATCTGTGAGGCCATTTTAAGTCAGCTGTCCATTACATCTGGTTTGTTATTTTAAAGTTTAACTCCATTCATGTATGGTTGCATTTGTGCACTTTGCACTTGTGGAACATATTTTTACTGAACTCTTCTGTTAGGTGAAAATAGAGCCCTTTCATCTTAAAAAGATGTTTCTCTGTTAATTTCAACATGCAGTGTTAAGCAATAGTTGGTCAGTGAGGACTCTCATTTTCTGTTGTTATCTGGGAAATTCTATCAGATCCTGAACATCCGATAAGAGGCAATGTGGATTGGAAATTCTTACCATTTTCATCATTTGCATGTCATTCTGTCCGCCATTTCTGTCTTTGCTGCAGTCTTTTAACATGGAGACGTGTGTGTGATATTAGAGTCCCTTTGTGTGAAATAAATGATTATCTTGCTTGTTCTGAAAATGCCATATTTACCAGTATTCTGTCTAAAAAGCATATGACCAACTCCTGTTGAACATATCAAAAATAATTATGAGTAAGCACCCTGTCATGTCTGTTAATTGAATTACATATTCTTTATGAGAGAGTTCATCTAAACTGGCCAAGGCAGCAGAAGGTGGTAACTGGGAGATCTCTACTAACGTTTCTGAAATGCCAAACCTAATCAACTGGAATTGGCATTATCCCTCAAGCATCTTCCTGCGTTGATGTCATAGAGAAATGAGCTGCCTTGCTTATAAATGGATTGTCAGACAACTTTATTTTGAATTACCACATTTAATTATGCTGCTGATATGGTTTGCTGTGATAAAATTAGTACAGTGCTAGTTTAGTTTTCCCATTCCGATGAGCTGTACAATATTGCTGTCTGAAATAGACATCCGTTCAAGGAATACTATTTTTAAAAGAACTCATTATTCTGCCTGCCAAGTGGAATTGGAGTCCACAGCATCAGTCTGATCCCTCTATTCAATAAATAGAGTGTCTCAAAATATTCAGTGTGCTAAATAGCCATATAGCAGTGTGATAGCAATTATAACAATAAGGTCTGTGTGCTTGAGACTGTTTCCAATATCTGTTGCGTATACATTTCCATTAGAGCTTGTTATCTGGATGGATGTGATATGAGCACAATATATTCAAATGATCATGTTTTTTGTTTGTCAGATATGCCTGTAAAATAAACTTGATGCCACCTAAAGGATTTTGTATTTTGTTACTAAAGCTATCAGTAAAGATGATTGAAAATAACAGAAAGCTTGCGTTATGAGCAGGGATGATGGGCTTGTTCAGTGCTGTGTTTTGTATAGCACAGCATGGCAGGCAGTCTGAAGTAGTACCAACTGAACAAATGTGTGCAGTGCTGTGCTTGTGTTCACAGCCAGTCTGCTGGTCAGATGAAGCAAAATGCTCTGCTGTTACAGTGATATCTATTCTAGGATCTAACCTAATACTTCCACGTGGCTGCATGCTGTGCTCGGTAAATATACCAGCTAAATGCTACTTTAGGTAACTTCCTTGTAATGTTGGACTGAACAGCGTATACGTTTGTTAAAAATAAGTTTGGAATGGGATGTTTAGTTTGTAGAGGAGAAGGCTAAGGTGGAATATGACGGAAAGAAATGAGGTGAGCAGTGTTGGGAGCAGATGCAGGTTATGCTGAACTTGAGTAGGGTGAAAGTGCGAAGGGGTTTTGGGGTAAAGTTCTGGAATGGTCTTCCAGCTGAGTTGGAATTCACAAGTTTTTAAAAACAGCTTAACTCACTATATGAATGGTTATGCTTGTATGACCTGTGGTAGCAGGGACAGACTTGACTTTAACAAGTCCTTCCATTCCTATTTAATTTACAGAGATAAGGCTGGAATTATATACAAAACAAGGCCCTCTAGTGCCTGTGAGGCACAACGGGTCTATTTTTATCATAAGTAAACATCAGAAAATGAATATTAGAAACACTAACTTTCTCAGTTTTGGAAATCACTCCATCAGTTCATTTTACCATTAAAAGCTATTTTAAAGTAGATAAAACCAATATTTGTATTTAAAAGTTGTAGAAACCTGTTGAATGGAAGTTGCTCTGAGATGAGAACCTGAATTATCTTGTGCATAACTTGGCCTGTTGGAGTTTTCTTGCGTTGTTTTTGAGGATTTAATCAGTGCATAAGCTTTTTGTGTGCTCAGATGCCAGCATCATTTTGCTCCAATAGGGATTAGGCAAACAAACAAAAAGCACTCATTTTTCAGGAATTTGATGAAAATGGTTCTAGAACAAAATAAACCTTCCTGTGAGTTCTGTGCAAGTGAACATAATATCAGCATGCCGGTGCAGGGGAACTAGAAAGTAAATGTGACTGAGCAGGGCTGAAACAGTCCAGACCTCTTTGCAGCTGAGAGTGAAATGTAATATTTAAGCAATCAAACTGGTAATGTAACTTTTGTCTTAAAATAATTAATTTCCACCTGTCTCCAGCCCCAAATAATAAGTGTAAAAGCTTTTCAAATAATTTATTTTAATTCTTGTCTTGATTCTAACCCTCTTAAGAATTACCTAGCTGACTTCCTGCTTTAATCGCTGCTGGAAGTTTCTTGAACTTACACAGAACTACTGTACGGCTGCTGTGCAGTTTCACCATTCTCCTTGTTCCTTCAAAGGGAAAGGATAATGCTTGTGGCAAGGTGGTGTAAATCTTGCCTTTATGGCATCAGGATAACCTGTCCACCACTGAAGATCAAGCCTAAACCCTATATTACACAGAACTTGAAGGAAGCACTGGTACAGTCCTGCAGCTGTGAGGGAGAGGAGGGAAAGAAAATAAAAAAAAGGGAACTAGTCACAAGAGATGAATTCAGTCAGTAGTCCACCCTTGACTCTTGGGCTGGATTTCTTCAGCAGTCCTTCACCTGCTGTTTATCTGGAGGGATATTTTTTCACACAGTAGCAGCACGTAGCCCAGCAGTGTGGCTCTGGAGCTCATGTCTGCATCTTTCCTCATTAAGTAGCTGTGCAAATGGCTTAAGGTATGCTTAATCACTTAAAACTAATCACAGAGACTGAGGTGGAAAAAGATTATATACCCAACCATACATATGCTGTCTGTTTCTACTGTGTGTAAGAACAATTCATATTCCTTCACAGAACATGCAATTGAAATGTTGCTTTTGTAGAAAAAGAGATTTGAAATGTAAACATTTTTTCTCATTGATACTTGTCCTTTTTTTTCAACATTAGACTGCTGACACTCTAATGTTCCTCCACTGCTTGGTGGACCAAGGCATTGAAACACCATTTGAACATAAAGATTGTGCCCAAATACATTATCAGTTTAATTTCTCATGTTAGCTTCATTTTCATACCTCTAAGTTTCATTTTGTTGAGCTAGTAGTAAAGAACTCATAACATTTTTGGTGTTGTGATATTAACACATTAAGAAGAAAAAAGGGCTTCTTGAATTCCTAAAGCTAGATTATTCTGACGCAAAAGCATTGTTCTTAAGTCTCCACTGATATCCTGTAAAAATGAACATGGTGGAGACTGGTGGTTCCAAAGGATCTATGCATGAAATATAATCGATATTAAGTACCTCAGATAAAAGTGAAGCGTCAGAAGGTACTTGCTGTATTTACTTATTTTTGCTTGTACAATTAATTTTTAAACTGACACCACAAAAATGTCTGCGGAAGGTGAGCTAGGAATAATTGCAGTTATGGACTCTGAATGCAACTGAATTTGATTTACTAATCCTGGGATGGCAGCCTTTACATCTTACATTTGTACTTTGTATCTTCGTACTATTGTTTGATAGTCATTCTTCCCCTGCATATGGTCTATGATGTTGTGAGATGCTTAGGCTTATACTATTTTGTCTCCATTTGGTAGTGGGACTCACAATGGGACAGAGTTCCATACTGAAATATAATGTCCTTATCAGCTAAAAGAACATCATAGCCTTAAAAATGCTATATATTAAACCCTTTCCCCACAATAGTGTACCAGATGAGTGAAGAATCACAAAGCCTTCGATTTAAATTGGGATTCCATACAGCTATGCTGCCAGAAGAATGCGAGGCAGATTGAAATGGTTTGCTGTTAACACCATCAAAATATGTTTTCAGTGCAAGTATTGAGCAACTGAGTTTTCAATTTGTAGCAACAACCTTTTGAGCAAAATGCTATATATTAAACATGTTCTCTCTCTCTCCTGCTGTTGAGAATGTGATCAGCTCTGTAGAGTTGCAGCCTGCACTTCGGTCTTCTCAGTTTCATATTCTTCATTTCTTCTGGAAGACCTGATTGCCTTGAAAACCTTTTAAAATATACTTTAATTTTCTTGATGCTATGTTAGTCCACTCATCTTCGGTTTACTTTATGTTCATCATCACTCAGCATAATGTAAATGCCCTCGATTGCATGACATAAAAACATCTTTCCCATCCGACGTTTACAGTAGATGAAAACCAAACTGAAGTCTCAAATGTTGAAAGCTGCTTCCTCAAACAGTGACAAAAAGTAGTCATGAGCAAATGAAGGCTGAAACACTTCAGTCATATTTAGTTCCACAAATAGGTTTTGCTTTTGGTCAGGCTTCCTGTATTTTGTGAACTTGAATGCGTTCAGGAGTACGCTATGAACAGCAGCAGCAGTTACTTTAATTTTGTAATGTGGCAAAGCAGTAAAATATCTGCAATGTATTTCATGGACAAAGATTCCAAACTGTCTAACTTATTTCAACAGGCAAGCAGCCCTACAACAGGAACAGCTCCAAGGAGTCAGTCACGATTGTCTGTCTGCCCTTCCACTCAGGACATTTGTAGGTATGTGCTGAGAAAAGTGTACTCTAGTCTGGCTGATACTCGTTAGTTGTTGTCTTTATTAAATATGTAGCTCTTGCTTGTGCTTAACGCTATTCATAATTTCATAGACTTCAGCTTTCTTTTGATCTGTTTTGTCTCTGTTTTTGCTTTTTAGTCTCATGTTTTTCTATTACAATTCGTGTTCTCATTTTCATCCTTTTTTTTTGTGATTTCTTTCTCTATTTTTCCACTTATCTTTACCATTTCCATCCCTTTCCTTTGCTTACTGCTTTGTCTAGATCTACTACCTTGCATGATTTGTCAGAAGATGAGCTTGAACATGCAACCCCTGTCATGGTGCTGACCTGTTCTAATAGGGAGTCTGGTAAGAAACAAGTAAAACGAAGGTTTAGGCGGAAAAGAGAGACTGGAGACAATGGTGAGAATACAGAAAAGCAAGGAAAGGGGAAAGACTGTAAATTACATCCTGAGGCTGCGAAATCCAGCTGGAATGCATCTGATTCATCATCATCTTCAGATGAGAGTCAGTGGGCTCAGGCTAGGAGGAGAGCAAGAGAAAAGGCCAGAATGTCCAGGAGAGGGAGAAGGAATAAGGGATCATGCAGTAACCAGGATGGGTCCTCAAACAATAATGCTGTTGAACTTGTCACCCTGGGGACAACGGGGAGAAAGAAGCAAGAGGTATCTGACCCTGAGAATCCTACTTTAAATCATCGCAGAAGAAGGGTTCCAAGGTTTAAGGAATCACAGTCTTCAGCATCATCACAGGAAGCAAGGATTTCCTCAAGAAAATGTGGAAAAAGCAAAGGGAAAAGCTACCACAGAGATCGGCAGCATGCGTCTTCTTACCTTAGATGCAATAAAGATATGAAGGACTGGTTTGCAGAGGCAGGCTCTGGCAGTGATGCTCTGGCAGTCCCAGATAATGGAACACCCGCTGGGGCAGGGCCCACTGTGACTGATGCTGTTCAGAAGCCTCCAGTGTTGTATGATGACTGGTCTGATGATTTAGAAGTATGCAGGTTAGTCCTTAATAAGAAAGATCTAACATTCTTACGAGGAATTTCTCACCACCATGGGCTAAGTGCCCTTCTCTTGACTGTTTTCTGTCACTGTTTCTCAGTCATAAACTGGGAAGGCCGTAAGAAATAACACAAAAATCTCTGCTACAGAGAATTTAGCATGTATCAATCTGAAGATATGTTTCCTTATTTAAAAACAGTAATTCTGCAAGGGAACCAAATGTTTTTCTTTCCTAGGTTTTTCCTCATGAAGATGGACACACTTTGTGCTCTGGTAGAGTGTTGCTGTGTTTTAAATCTCTAGCCAGAGCTACAGAATGAGGCAAAGTGCCAGATAGCTCAGTACAATGGGATATAGAGTTTTCCACTCTGAGGTGATCAGTTCGAATCCAGCTTTGGTCTGTCTTTGTCATTTTTCATGGACTTACGTGGAGTAAATTTATGGTCTTGATTCAGTGTCCTCTAGAGCTACCGTTACCACAGCAATCTGATGGATGGTGCCTGCAAAACAATCTTTCCAGTCAGGCATAAGTTGTATGGTACTTTGCACTGCTGAACACCTCTACACTGTGACCGTGTAGAGGCTGTTAGTTTGATAGCCATCGCAAAGATTGGAACAATACGAAGAATGTTTGGGCAGAATAAGTGTTAAAGTAAGCTTTGAGAAAGAAAAAGCAACACCAACATTTCTCTCTAGTTGAGAGAAGAATTGGCGTCTGATAGTTTGATATCCTTGTGGTGAAGCATGCTATCAAAAGGTGTGCATTTTTCCTTGGAAATGAGGGCAAGCTGGCTGCTTCTGAGCTAATATCTGAATTTGGAATAGAAAACTGGGTGGACTTGAGTTGCTTAATTTGGTGGTAAATGAAAATGTGCCGTCCCGTAAGTTTAACAGAACTGAAACAAGTATTTCTTTTTTTTTTTTGAAAACTTGTGTGCCAGCACTGACTGTCATCTACAAAGTGTAAGTGAGGATCAGGCATAGTTTCTTGATATGGTAACCAAAAACTTCTCACTTTTCTTTGCTGGGAAGAAATTTGCATGGAAATGTAAACAGACAGAATGAGGAAGTTCAGTATACCATGTCATGCAGTTTCACAGTAGACTTCAGCCTAGTAACACACTGCAAAGATCCCACCAAGTGTTAAAAAAAAAAAAAGATAACATGCAGGCGCTGTGCTTTTTCATAGCAAGAGATAGAAGCCATTACTTACACAGCTAGTGCTATGCACTCCTTGTTACGCTTACCAAGCAAGAATGGCTTTTTCAATTGTCTGACCATTGTCTGTCAGGATTATTTAAGAGTCTTCTGAGTAAAGTCCAACTGTGTCTGTATATCAGCTTGCACAATGGGACCACACAACAGGCTTGGGACCTCCTTGCCTTACTACTACTGCTCTTTCTTTGTATTTCTGTAACTGTGTTATATATTTTTGAAGCAGTTGAAGCATGTCTGCATGGTATGATGCAGAGATGTGCACAGATAACTACTTTAACAACTGCAGAGTTGTCTTAAATTTCTGAACCACTAGCCAGCATGATGAAGCCAGCATGTATTGAAGGTCGGGTGTAGTAGGCACAGTACATATATAATAGGGCCACTTAGTCATTATTAACTGAATATAAATACTCAAAAATGGAAATAAATTATTTCAGTATGGGTATTTCTACAGGCCTGACTATACCATGTTAAAAAAAGATAAAGTCAAAGCTTTGTAATGTCTGATGTAGATTAATCCTGACTGTTGTCTACGTCCCTAAACTTAGACTTCACTTGCAGATAGAAAGTGGACTCCAGTCCTTTATCTGTCTTCTCTACCCATTTAATTTTATTATAATTATTCAGGCACTTTTGCAAGGCTTGGAGCTTGTTCAAGGATGGAATTTTTGGAAGTACATGCTAACTTTTCAGCTAGGCTCTTATTTATTAGAGGAAGGTTGAAAACTTTTGATAAGGTTGTGTTCCTGTGCTTGCAATCAGTGGAGATGCTCTTTGAATGACTGGAGTTAAACTCAACGCAATTGATAACTTGGCCTGTTGTGCAAAATTTGTCAAGAATCATAACTGCACTTTTCTTCATTGTCAGGGATAATGCTTTATTATTTGCTGTCATTAGTAGGGGTATTGTAGTGATAGAATCATAGAATCATTTAGGCTGGAAAAGACCTCCAAGATCATCCAGTCCAACCTTGTACCTAGCACTGCCAGGTCAACCATTAAACCATGTCACTAAGCTCTGCATCTAAATGTTTTTTGGATACCTCCAGGGATGGTGACTCAACTACTTCCCTGGGCAGCCTGTTCCAATACTTCACAACCCTTTCAGTGAAGAAATTGTTCCTAATATCCAACCTAATCCTCCCCTGGAGTAACTTGAGGCCATTTCCTCGTCTCTTCTCAGCTGGCGCTTGGGAGAAGAGACCAATCTCGTCTCACTATAGCCTCCTTTAAGGTAATTGTAGAGTGAGGAAGAAGCTTACAAAATCAGTAGCATATTATTTTTTCATAGCTGGTAAGTTATCTTAATCAGTTTAGAGACAGCTGAAAAAAAAAGAAGACGTGTTTTTACTACTGTAGTTTCTGGTTTTCAGGACAGGCCCATGCAGCTTGTTAACTCACTGTCTGTGGCATTTTTCTCTTCAGATTTACAGTGTTGTTTCTTCTGAAACAAAAAAAGATGTGCATGTATACAGTAACCACTTTTCTGCATGAGAAATATAAAAAGCTTTTTTGTTGTAACTGTTCCAAGACTGGAATTAACATAGCTGGTTGTAATGTGGAAGTTCTGTTTTCTTGAGGTGTTTCTTCGAGCTCTTCATCAAAAATATTCCTGTCTTCTAATTGATGTGACAAACTGGCTGAGAGGAAAGTATCTCACCTAGATGGGGTGAGTGTCTGGAAATAGCAGGAACAGGGATCTTAAACCTCTCCTGGTGCCAGTTATTTTGTCTTTAAGTGTTTGGGCAGGTAATTTTTTTTTTGCTCTACTTCCTCATCAGTTACTGTCAGTGGAACACATTTATATATATATGCACATAAGGCTATAAGCAGTTTCCTCTATGTGCATGAGTGGGAATATGGCAGGACACATCCTATTCTAATATAAGCACATTAGTGACGAAGATAAAAGTTTAGTACTGTGGTGCAATATGTACTTCGGCTAGTCTAATGCAAGCCTTTTGTCACTTCAAATGAGACATTTCCTCTTCTAGTGTCACCATTTCTCTACTTCCAAAATAATGAAACAATGATATGACATTAGTGATGATCTTTACAGACTCTTCCCTGAACCTATTCCTGTCTTCATGAGTCCATTAGAAGGCAAGGTTTCTGCTTCTGTGATTATGGACAGCTGCGTAAGTTCTGGCAATGCTGAGTTGTTATAGCCCCTACTTTTTATTTATTTGTTTGTTTGTTTTTGAGATTCACAGAGTAGGCTTTCTAAATCATACGGTCCCCCTTTTGCTAATCTGCCTGGTTTCTGAGATATTTTTCATATATGTTTTGCTCTGCAATTTGCCATGTGGCTTGAGGAGCAACCTCAGAAGTATCTTTCTCTGATCTGCATGAGGGTAATCTCCCTGAAGGGAAAAGCTATGTTTGGGACATGATAAAGTGAATGGATTGTGAGGATTTAGTCGCATGTTTTTGCACATAGGAACTACTAAGGAAAGAAAAAGTGTTAGTTGATATTACACTAATAGTTAGTGTATCATAAGTACTTTGTGTATTGACACTGAGTTAACGGTATGGTATATTTATTATTTGTGATGGAAAAATTGAAAGATACTTTCTGTTTGACTAGTTATGCTTTTGGTGTAAAATCTTTTTGTAGCACTGATGCAGTCGTTTCGGCAATAACACTGAGCTATAATTAGCTGTAAGAAACTGCACACATATAAATAAGATGGAATTCCTCACTATGAAAAAATGCATATCGGAAGTAGAATGCTGAGTTTTTGAACTCCATGATGAATCTATGTGTAGTCAGGTAAAGGTACGCCCTCATGAAAAGAGTAAATACAGCAGAGCATACGAGAAGACTGTTAAAAATGGCTAGAAGTAGTAAGGGGGTTAATGAAGTTGGTTAATGAAATCTACTGAATCTACTTCAAGTATCACTTTTAAAAATCAGCTTTAAAAAGCTAGGGCATTATTTAAAAGGCAGTTATAAACTTAGGAGATGATTAGTATGAGTATTTCTATGTGTTAACATAATCATAGATAGAAATGGTGTATGTTGCACTTGACAAGAAACAATAAGATTAAGTAGTTTATCTCTGTGAAATCAAGTGTTTTAACAATTTTTTTCCACAATATTATTTAGCAAAACCTGCAAATGTAGTATCTTGCGTGAAAAACCTTATATCCTCCATTATTCAGGTAGTAGAGTGTTCGAAAACCAACAGGCAGAAAGCCTCTTGGGAGGGAACAAGTCTTCAGAGACTGGACTTGAGGAAAGAAGAGAAAGGTAAACAGAATATATAGGACTCAGATAATACCTTGAAATTGAACACTTATTTGAAGTATTTATACTGAAACTGTGAAATTGAATCCAATAAATAATTTAGTGCGCTGTAGTGTAGAATACATACACTTGAAATACTGTCCAGAGTCCTCCAAAATCACCAAGATCTGGAGGATCCTGAACTGCAAGCCTGTAGTGTTTGGATGATGAGGGTGTTTAACCTGCTCCTCCCTGGGATGATAATGTCTTCCTCAGGGTCTCAAGATGATACATTCCCTCATAAGGAGCCAAATCTCTGAATCTTGTCCTGCATGTTGGCTCCTCATAAGAATTTTTTTGCTGCTTACTTTCCTGTTTAAAGCCTTTTTACAAGGTGACTTCTTTATAGGAATTTCCTCCTTTCTAAGGAATCTCCTCGTCTAGATGATGGTCTAGTGGTTCATCAGCCTTTGAAGCAGTATGAAATCCTGGTTAGTTCTCTTCTCTGCCTGATGGTTCAAAGTCCCATCTGTCACTTCTTTAGCCATCTGGTTATGGAGTCTCTTTTGGAAGCCCTCCATGATTTGGAACAATGCAAGAATAGCTGAAAGAAGGCAAGTATGTCTTTTTTTTGTGGTTAGGGTCACATACAGGTGAAGCAGTGAGTCCTGGTTTCTGGCTCTTTCTCTCAAAACCTGTTATTATTTTAGCTACAATCTAGTTAATGCAAGTAGTTGAAATGGCACCACTTCCTTCCAGAAAGTTTGGATGGGAGGAGGTTTTAAGGGTCGCATTATAAAATACTTAAAGATTGCATTCGTTCTGTATGGAGTTTAGTTACTTAAAGATTTGACTTTCACTGGGCAGGTGGAAAGAAATTTAAATCCTTTTTTAAGTTGCAGTCCTCAGTTCCTTAGGCTTGTGTTCAGTGCAGTAAATCTTGTCTGACACATGTGTTGAGTTGCATTGACAGTGCATCTGAGGCAGAAATTACTTGTAACTCTTTAGATGGTTAGATATCCCATTTATCACCTATAATGGAAGATTAATAGAAGGACAAGAAATGTTGACAAAATAAATGATTTAGTGTGCTTTTGCTGCTGTAGTTTGCTTTTGGGTCTCTTAGAATTTTGATCACGTTTACAGAAATCAAGAGAAAGCTTTGCCTGAACTATTATGAAATGACACTGGTGTGGTGCAACATTTTGAAAATGTGTTTTTCTCTAGTTAGATAAAGGCAGCTGACTGTATGGTATAACGGAAGGGCAGGAGTGACAGGGAAGAGGTATACAAATTGATTACATTTGGTATGCAGAATTAATGTGCTTCCTTCACACTGTGTTTAAATGGAGAGAAAGAAGAATTTGGCATTTAGATCACTTTATGATTTAACAGTGGAAAAAAATGGAAACGGGATCAGAAGAAAAAAAAAAAGCCTGCAAAATATAAGCAAGAGAAACATGGCATGCTGTAGTCAGTTGGTAGGTGAACATATTTAGTGAACTTAATTTTTTTTTTTTTAGTGATAAGTTATGCAGAAGCAGAGTGATATTTTTTCAGATTCTTTTTTATGAATGAGTTACTTATTTTCTGTGAGTTCGTGAAGTGTTTGCTTTACAGTTTTAGATTCTAACTGTCTAAGAGCACTAAAAGCACTATATAATCTGGCAGAAAGAGAAAATGTCCTTTTTTGGACAGGCAAACAGATTTTTTTTAAGACTATCAGACAGTAACGAGCAATTTTGGGAAACCTTTTGCAAACCTGTGGAATTGGTTCCTTTTGGCCCAATTAAGATAACCTAGGAGCACATGGTAATTCATGCTGGCAGCTAATAGTCTGCATAGCCAAAACCAAAGCCAGGGATTCACTTGGTCCAGCATTTTTCAGCTATGCTGTTTCTTCCTGACTAAGCTCCCTTCAGTAACAGTTAGATCTAGCTATGAGATGTACCCACCAAACTGGGTAGCAATTTATCTTTGCTTAATCGTTATGAGTCCAGATATGCTTTCCTGTGATAGGCAAGATTTTAACTGCTTTTTCAGTGCTTTCTCACCCAAAATAATATTTTTGGAATAGACATTGTCTTCCTTAAACATATTTATACGGAGAAGCTGTTTTCCCATTTTACTGGGGAGATCTGTTCAAAGTTTGAAAGCATTTCTATTCTACTGGTATACTTCCATTCCCAAGAAAATAAGAGCATGGGTATTAGGCATTGGCATTAATTTATGATCATGCTCTTGGTCACAGTGTGTAGAAGGTGGCGGTAAACATGTGACAATCACAAGACAGTAGCCACTGTTAATTTTGTTAGTGAAGGGATCTCCATAAGTGCTTTAGTTCAGATAAGGAGCCAGCTTTTGAAGCACATCCTTTAGGTTTAGCCTTTATTTTAACCATGGCCTAGTTCACGCTGAGTATTGATCTCAGGGTGCTCCAACTGTATTCCCTTTGAGTGGAAGTAAACTGCCCCCCATCCTCTTCTGTTTTTGAAAGTCCCAGAGGCATTCCTCTGGGTTGTACGTTTGTTAATGGGGGTAAAATTTGGCCTGGTATATTTTTGAGAAAGTCTATAAAAGCTGTCTGCGCTACCTTGCTTTAGCTAAACCTTTTGTCTATGTACAATGGCCAAAAATCCTTGAAAATTGTCTCAGGTGCTCAGGTGGCTTCGTACATGCCAGTCTCTAATACAGGATCCACTGATGGAGTTCTGGGGATGCAGAATTGCTGCAAGCTCTTTTCCACCAGCACTGCTCCTAATGATGAGATTCTTATGTAGCTTGAAGCGCAAGGATGGACATGCTGATTCATTCTTATCCTTAATCAGCCCACTTTGACAATAGTCATCTACAGAAGTCAGCTGTATAGATAATGTCATAGAGGGGTGCTTGCCAACTGATTTTCACAATGCACGCAAGACTCCTGCAGAATATGTGCATTTTCCGCTTTGCTAAAGCAGTACAGAAATTGGCCTATTTTCTTAATTACCAAAGAGTAAAGTGGATTAGTGAAAGACAGGTTAGGATAACTGCTGTTTTTCTAATGACAGTAGAGATTAGCAGCTATTCTTTTTAATGAGAGTAAATTGTTACCTTGCACGTGAAGAAAAAGCTTCAAACCTGTTGGAATCTATTTGTATCTCTTGAAATAAGCAGCTCAGGTGGTGAGCAACCACTTAAGGGTACCTAGTATTTCTAGATCATAATTTTGGTTGCTGTGATTTTGCCAAACTAAAGCACTGTCAGGAAAAACTGAAGATTTTCAATGTGAACTCTTTGCTTAATACAGATTTTAGTTGACCTTTTAAACTGAGATTATGTAAGAAGTGTTTGTATGAAAAAAAATCTTAATTTAATGAGAAGTGAAGGACAGTCATCCTAGATATCTCTTGCTATTTTTCTGAAAACAACCATAAATCCACTTTAGCATATGAATGTCTACAAACTGTAGCCATCTCTCTTCACACTTCCCTTCCTGCCTTCCAACTTTTGCAATGAACAGAACCAGGGGAAACAAGGGAAAATACTTCATTTTCATGGAATTAAAGACAGTGCGACAATACCAAATTCTGAAGATGCCTAACTTTTGAGTTCTTAGTTTAGCAGTGTTGTGGTTTAGCCCCGGCAGGCAGCTCAGCACCGCCCAGCCGCTCACTCACTCTCCCCAGGTGGGATGGGGAGAGAATCAGAAAGGTAAAAGTGCAGGAACTCAGGGGCTGAGATGAAGACAGCTCACTAGGTAAAGCAAAAGCCACACACAAGCAAAGCAAAACAGGGAATTCACTCGCTGCTTCCCATGGGCAGGCAGGTGCTCAGCCCCTGCCAGGACAGCAGGGCTCGTCACGTGTTAACGGTGTCTTGGGAAGACAAACGCCATCACTCCCAACGTCCCCCCCTTCCTCCTTCTTTCCCCCAGCTTTTATTGCTGAGCATGACGCCACGTGGTATGGGACATCCCTCTGGCCATCCTGGGTCAGCCCATCCTGGCTGTGTCCCCTATCAGCTCCTTGTGCACCCCCAGCCTCCTCGCCGGCAGGGCAGCACGAGAAGCTGAAAAGGCCTTGGCTCTGCATAAGTACTGCTCTGCAACAACCAAAACCATAACCACCATTTTCATCAAAAATCCAAAACACACCATCTTATGAGCCTCTGTGAAGCAAATTAACTCTATCCCAGCCAAAATCATGACAAGTGGCATCTCATGATTTGAATAAAATAAGAAGTTTCTCTTATTTATATATATATGCTGTCAATATGCCCTTCAGTGAAGGAGATGGTATACCTTAAGTTACTACTAACTTACCTTACTCCTTTTGTATAGTCATTATGGTACAAAGTTTAATATGTCGCATACAATCTCTCTATCAAGTATTGCATTATCAGTGGGGTTTTCAGCATCATTTGGATATGCCTTAAATACAATTAATATTTAGAACAAAAAGAAATACTGAAAAAATATTTTAAATTGTTGCTTCTCAGAAAACTTCTTTAACTTTTCGTTTTGTATTTCGTTTACATGGCAAGGTTTTGGTAGCAGGAGGGCCACAGGGGTGGCTTCTGTGAGAAGATTCCAGAAGCTGCCCCATGTCAGATCAGAGCCAGCTCCAGATGGATCCAGAAGGGCCCCGCCGCTGGCCAGAGCTGAACCAATGAGCGATGTTGGTTGTGCCTCTGGGAGAGCAGATTTAAGAAAGGGAAAAAACTGCTGTGCAACAGCAGCTGGGAGAGAGAGGAGTGAGGAACAGCTCTGCAGACACCAAGGTCAGTGAAGAAGGAGGGCAGGAGGTGCTCCAGGCGCCGGAGCAGAAGTTGCCCTGCGGCCCGTGGGGAGGCCCATGGTGGAGCAGGCTGTCCCCCTGCA
>VXAL01017270.1:205078-233706 GCA_013399475.1 Chauna torquata
GGGAGGAGGTAGAAGAGGGTGGATGGGGGGAAGGTGTTTTTAGTTTGCTTTTAGTTCTAACTGCTGTAGTCTGCTGGTGATAGTAATAAATTATATTAATCTCCCTATGTTGGGTCTGTTTTGCCCGTGATGGTTCCTTTGAGGAAGGGAAGTGAGAGAGCAGTTGTGGTGGAGTTTAGCTGCCCATCAGGGTGAAACCACCACACATTTTTACTTAAAACTCCCTCTAAAAATATTCTAAATGGAACTATTCTATGTTTCTGTTTAGGAATTGGGTTTTGTGTAGGGAACATACAAGAAATCTGCAACAGTTTTTATATGAATTATGCAAAATCCTTCACAAAGACTAATTTTGTTTTCAATTTAACATTTTTGATTTTTCCTGAAAATCATTTTTTTCTTTTTGCTAATTCATTGCATTATACATGAACCTGTTATGTAAGAACATCCTTTAAATATTTTTTAAGGATTTTTGTCTGATACATGAACAATGTTGGTATAAATTTCTCCATTCGGTACATCTGTGTGCAGAAGTTGTAGAAGCAATTCTGTGCTAGAGAAATATGTGCTGGGAAATTAAAATACTGTCATATAAAACAAAAACAAGCATAAGAAATACTGTGCACTGTTAAAGTATTATTTACTAAAATTTCATAGTGAGCTTTCTTAAAAGAAAAATAAATACTTTGATCTCAGTGTGTAGGGGTGTGTCTGTAGGTGTATTTTGTACACACACAGGCACAACGTCCGTATGTCTGACTCAGAGGATCATCTGGTAGCTTATGTATACTCTGTTGTCTGGTGCACACATTACTTTTGGAGCCTGGCCTCAGCACAGCCGTGGTGCTCATCTTGTCCTCTAGAGAAGGAAGGCAGGAATCTTTAAAACGCTAAGCTGTCAAACCAAAAAAAAAAAAAAAAAAGTAATTGCAGGCTCAGTGCATGGCTAAAAATGGATTCTAACTAAAGGGATTCAGTCAGACAGCTGACTTCCTTCTCTTCTCTCCATTTCCAGATAGTCAAAGATATTGCTCTATAATGAAGGCCATTTTCCTAGTAAAGGACTAGAAAGTTGAGAAAAGCTGACTACACCAATTCTGTAGGTCTGTCTGAGCAGGAGAAACTGCAGCTATTAACCATGATCAGTGTAGTGCTTCAAGTTGTTTAAAACAACAACAACAACCAAAAACCAAAAAATCAACAACAAAAAAACTTTTTCAAAACCATTGTTTACAATTTATTTTCTGCGATTTGTGATAATTATAATATACATGGTAAGTAAATACAGCAAAGGGCAAAAACATAAAATTCTGTTTCAGTACTCATTCTAAGCAAGATATTACAAGTGATCAGGTCCAAGTCTTTAAAAAATAAAAATTAAGCAGCTAGCCAACAATCTGCTTCAATAGCTGTCAGGCACCCAGGTATCTTTAAAGAGTGATTCTGAGTTTAGGTAGCACAAATTTCTTCTAAGCTAATTTCTCCCGGATAAACAAATAATGAAGAGCTAAATTGCACCAAAGAGCATTCAAGCTAATGAAAACCATGCCTTTGGTTATTTTCCCTGGACTTTAATTCCATTTGAAGTTTGTTTTTCTTCTCATTACATATTTCATGGTTAGAAAACTAGAAGAGGTCATTAGATTATTTAGTTGGAGCTTCTGTATAATGTACGTACTTAATGTCACCCTGCTATTTATACATTTAGCTTGTAACTTCTGTAAAATGAAAGCACAAATAGAATGTGTAATTCATATACTGTTTTTTTTATAAAACTATTTCTACTGAAGAATACTTCTATTCATTTCAAATTTGCAATGTCACTTTATTTGAAGGTTCCAATGGAGTTTCAGGCTTGTATTTTAGCTCTTAAAATAATTTAAAACAATTCTAGCAAAAGTAGAAAAAAAGCTCTTGGGTACCCAGTTTAGTTGTCTAATTTCTAAATAGTTTAAATGCTAAGCCTGTAAAATAAATTATGTATAGCTTGGATTTAAATGAACAAAGAATACTAGCTTTCCTTTGGGAAATAGCTTTAATTTAAAAATGAAATGATGTTTTTTGTGTAACTCTCAGCTGGGAATGCATTTGTTAGAGAAATAACTGTTCAGTGTTTTGAAAATTTAGTTCTACTTAAGCTGCAGATTCAGTAAGAGAACAGCATACAGCAAGTTTCGTGTAAGAACTAAGCCGCTGATGCATCTAGCTTGGCTAGGTTAGAGAAGAAAAGACAGCAAATAGAGTTGTTGTAAAATGTCTGTCTCAAAAACAGAATGTGTCCAAGATAGAAGTTGTGGTTATTTTCTTCTCTCCCTGCTCCCACGGTGTAGAAGATGCTGATCAGCCCATGGGCACCACTGCAGACACTGAAAACCTGGCTTTTGTGTACTAGGTTTCCAGAGTTTCATTTTTTTGCTGGCTTTTTTTTCTCTTGCTATATATCTATTAAAGCAGCTTTGTTCTGCTTTCCCATGATTGTAGATTCATTTTCTCATGTCTCTAGGCTACACTATGAAAGAATAGTGAAGCTGCAGTTCTTGATCCAGAGACCTTTCGTTTAGACACTGAGATCTCCTCCTCCTCCTGCTCGTGGACTTTGCAGCCTGTGTGTGCTGTAGCCAGTCTTTCGCAGGGTGGCTTGGGCTGGGCTGCCTGACTTAGGCCAGCTGCTCCTGTGGGGTGAAGAGCATCGTTGTCCTTCCCTTGCCTGGCTGGTAGGAAGGCTGACTCACCACAGGCCCTCCCCAGCCCTTCTTCTACCCCAGGAGTGATGTTGCGTAAAGGGGAGAGCTGTTCCTCAGACCAGACATGCTCAGACTCTTCTGCATGCACGTATCTGAGGGTGCCTTTCCTAAGCTCTAAGTTTCTAAGCTGAAAGTTTCGTTTGCGTGACACAAGGATCTGTGCTGTTGTTACTACTTCTCTATTTTGAAGTAACAGTTTACAAGCTTCAGCTTTTTTTTTTTTTTTTTTTTTTCCCCTTTACATGCCAATCTGACTCTTTCAGACATTCCTTAAGGCTTGGGTGTTTTGTTGTGTTTTGTTTGTTTGTTTGTTTGTTTGTTTTCCTGGGGTGTTGATGGGAGGGAGTTGCTCTTCATTGAGGTGAACCCTCCTTAACTTCAGCTGTTTGGTTAACCCTTCTGCTTACAGCAGAGCTTTCTGTGCCCTCCCAGAGATGCTTACAGATAAAGCTGGCATTGGTGTCAATGCGTGAATGTTTCCCTAATGTGATCAGGGGTCTGTTTGGAATGGAGGAAGATCACCAAAACATTTGGACTTATGTCACAGAAGAAAACCATCAGATTGTGATGTTAGGACACTGATTACTTTATGCAAAACTGGAATGTGAAAAGCTCTGTATCCCATTATAAGGTAATGACAGTTCTGGGACTAGCATCTATCTTAGGGTCTGCTTACAGCTGTAGTTTTTGTTTTCCCAGATAATGCAGATATCTACTTCAAAGGGACGGTGAAGAACGAAAAAGAGAAAGGACCATGACTTTTTAACACCTGCCTCCTAGAAAGTGTGTGCATGCATGTACACATGCTATATGCATTGCTCCAGAGTACTGAAACCTGTTCTCTAATCCTTTTAACCGTGTAACTACCAAGAGGTATCCTAGGAACTTTTTGTACTTTTCATGCTGGATATTTTCAGTTTGACATGAGATTCTGCTCACTTTGAGTATTTTCTTGCAATTACTTACAGACCAAGAACTACTCAACCCTAGCTAAAAGAAAGAGCACAGATATTTGTCTTAAAGGTTTTGCCATGCATAAAGGGGAAAACGGTGTTATTTGTATTGATTTGCCTTCAGTCCACATAGCAAATTCAAATGGAAATAGCTAAAGGAAGAGAAATTACTAAGTGGCAGAAGGGAACAAGGAGTATGTTCCCAGGCCTTAATCTGAAAGGTTGTGTACCTTGTGTCTTACAAGTGTCAAGTCTGAAAATGAAAAAGCAGTGTCAATAAACCAGTGCCTTTGCATTGCTGATTGGAAAGTTCCCTCACTGGCTCTTGCTGTCCTTCCTGTCAGGATCTGTCACTGTGAGGGAGATGATGAAAGTCCCCTCATCACACCATGTCGCTGCACAGGGACCCTACGCTTTGTTCATCAGGCCTGCCTGCACCAGTGGATTAAGAGCTCAGACACACGCTGTTGTGAACTCTGCAAGTACGACTTTATAATGGAGACCAAGCTCAAACCTCTTCGGAAGGTACAGTGCTTTTGAATTTAATTACACTGAAATGTCAAATGGCTGGAATGGCTGCACAAAGTACTGGCACATTTAAAGAAACCTCTACCTGTCCAAAATGGCTTTGTATTTGCTGTTATTAAATCAGTCCCAGAGATCTTTTTTCTACGTTCAAGTCAGTTAATTTACAGCAGCAGAGTATTTTGAATAGACTCCCTTTCAGCGTGCATGCAATATAAATGCAGAAATAATAGTTTCTGGCATTTAGAATTTTTATCTTCTGCCTTTTGTTATTGACTGGTCTGCCTATTTCTAAGCCAGAAAGAAATGTTAATCATCACATTTTGCTCCTGAATGACACAGGCCAGTTCACCCAGTAATTCTTATGTTGAGCCCATAACTTCTGGTTGAGAACGATGCTTATACTAATGTGGAGATGGCAATTATGAAATAACACAGTCATTTTAGCTGCATCTGTTCTAACTGTTACACTTGTGGTCAAATTAATCACTCGGACATTAAGATTAGTTAATGGAATCTAAACTACAAGGTGACCTTGCATTCTGAAAGTCATATGTGTGTTATCTGCACTCATCTCTTTTCCAGAGTTATGCAATTTAATGGTGCAAGGGTTGTTGGTATAGGCAAAGTGAAGAGTTTGTTAAGCATATGTGGGTTTTGTTTTCTTTGGAGTGGATAATTTCTCCTGTAAATTTTCTCTAAAAATGCTCTCATCCGTTTTGGATTTTGTTGCATCTTTGAAGTTTGAGTCCATCTACAACATGGCAAGTTTTGATTTAAAATACATTTCAATGTGAGATCCCTTGAAAAACATGTAGATCCTATTAGCTTATAGCTAGTATATGCATATGTAATGGTGTTTTGATGGCAAAAGAGTTTTGTTTTTGTCAGCCTTGCACTGGTAGCAGTTCAGAGAAAGGAGAGCAAATAGAGTTCCTATTCATTTCTCATCCAGAGAAATTGTCTAGTAAGTCCCTGACGATAAGCAACTGTTAGAGTTGCTTAATACATAAATTAAGCAAAATACATAATTTTTAGGTATAGGTATCTGTAATCTGTAATCTCAAATACATAAATTTTAGATAATGTGACAGGAAGGAGGTAATTATATAAAATCCTCTGCCTGTAGCATATCTTTTTTTTTTCCTGTGTATATATGTTTTTCTATTTTCAACAGAAAATACAGCTTTAACCTTCCACCTAACAAACACACTTGCAAGAGCTACTTTCCTCAAGAGAATATACAGATATCAATATTTTAAGCAAAAGCCTTATCCTGATTGTGTCAGATAATAGTGTGTCTTTAAAAATCTGGAAATAAAATTTATAGCATCCAAGGTGAAAAGGAGTGAAAAATCTGTATAACTGTTGATGTCAGAAGTAGTCACTTTTAACTGTGTGTGTGTCATCATTGCCACCCACCCACCTTATTTTTTTTTTCTTTTTTAAGTTGACAAGTCTGTCATTTCTTAATTTAATTATTAACAGCTTATTCATCTCTTTAGCCACATCTCTTATCATTGGTTCTCAGGGCTGTTTTTGATTTGCAACATAGCAAAGATGAGCCTCTTCTTTCAGAGAGGATGTATTCGTTTCTGCTCAAGACAGTACTGTAGCTTGTCTCATTGACAGTAAAAGGCTAGCCACATCCCCCCTCCTTCAAATACATTGCTAAAAAATATTTTTCTATATAGTATGGAACCAGCCTTAAATTACAGAACCTGTCTTACAATTTGCACCCGTTTCAGAAACCAAAATACGGAAACTTTTTTCGAAGTTTTCAAAGTTAAAATTGGTTATGCTATTTGCATTTATAGCTTTCAAATGTGACTTTTCATATGTTATATTAAACTGAATGTATCATCCTTAGTAAGTGTATACACTATCATCACTAACTTTGACAGATTTATGGAACGCTTTCCAGTTTATGAGAGGCTGTTTTATAAACCATGCATTTTGAGAGCTGTAGCAAAGACAAGGTAAGGGAGGAAAGAGAGACACTTGCCATGTAAGCACAGCTGCCTGGTAACTTTCCAACAAAACATCTTTTATAGAAATCATTAAAAACTCTGTTTTGTTAAAAGCTTTCTATTTTGCAAAAAAAAGGAAAGTTCCAGTGAAACACTATTAACTTTCTTGCTGGTTCTTCATGCGAGCTTTTATGGAGCCTGGGAGTCCAGAACCTCAGCTGTGGGGCATTCCCAAGGAGTTCTGGTTTTCTGAAGACTGCATGAAGGCTAGTTATCAGAGACCGAAGTGCTGTGGGACAGGCAGCTCATAAAGCTGAAGCTCTCCATGATCCCGGCTCCTTGTTGCAGGATCTGAAAATCACTATGGTGACTCTAGGACCTCCAGACTTTCTTGAGAGTGTTAGATTTTGCTAAGGCTTGGCTGTAGACCCTGAGAGCCTTGAGTCTCCATCGTAAGTCCAGCTTGGTAGCAGTGACTTAAAAATCCCCAAATCCCAAAAGGATGAAAAAGGAGGAATTCTCTGGTCTTAATGACAGAGACAGTATGGGCAGTGGCAGCTAGTGTCTCTTGTCAGCTTTGCCATATGCTGAATGGAAACAGCAAAGCTGACCAAAAGGAAAACAAACAAACAAACGAAAAAAAAGGACTTATTTTAGTTGTAAATTTTGGGGAATTCTGAAAACATATTTCATTTCAGTGTTTCCTTGACAAAGGACCACAGATTTAGTTCCAACAGAACTAGTTTAGTTCCATAAGAAACTCTTTTTTTTTTTTTTTTTTTAAAAAAGGAAATTAATTTCCCCTAAAGTGAAAGCTTCTGTCCAGCTCCAGAAGAAGCCTTTTCCATGGCCATCAGACCTGGGTTTGAAATGACATTCTACAAGTGAAAGAGTCATGTCTCCCAACCAATTTTGATTTTTAATCCTTACCTTACTTATGATGTGAGATTGTGGAGTTTGGTTCTTGACTGTACATTGTTTCATTATGATGAATTTCATCATAATACCTTTGTAACACTCCAACCACTGATCTGCTGAAGAGAAAAATTACAGACCACAGAATTTAATTACAGATACCTGTACTATTGTTTTTGCAGAATCACAAAAGCAGGATTTAAGTATAAAACAAAACTATTTTAACTCAACTGGCGAATTACCATCTTCATGCCTCAGTGTTTCATGCACCTTTAAAATTTTCTAATCATATTTTTTTTATCAAAGTCTAGGGTTTTATAGCAAAATCATTTTTTAATATAATGTCATACAGCTGTTAGCACCCAAAAGTGACAATGTGCAGCATGCTAGGTTAATACAATTCAAGGTACCTCTATTAAAATCAATAGCCTTGTGCCAATATGCACCAGTAATTTAATTACAGAATCCTTGAAAGCATCAGACATCAAATAAAACTTAGGTTAATCATTTTAGTGAGTCTTTGCATTGAACTAATCTCTTTAAGTAATGATCAACAGGCAGTGCAAGTGTTTCATGTATTTCAAGAGGTCTAATTACTTGGCTAACTACAAATTTATAGATTAAATATCAAGCATTGCTTAGTGTGTCTGTTTTATTTCTCTTGGTCTCCGTTATGACTATCCGTGGCTATAAATAATATGGTTTCATTTGTAGCTTTACATTTCAGCATTTGCAATGCTTAGTGCAGAATTTCTTGTTTGTAAAGTAACCTTATTTATCAGGCAGGGAATTACAAAGTGACAATAAGCTTGTGTCAGATTCTTATTGAGCTCTCTTAGGTAATAGTTTCATCCTGAGCAAATCACTTCTTCATTAAAAAGGATGTAATCCTGACAAAGTAGCGCCTGCATTTCATCTCTCTTGAATTTGGTATTTGAAGCATAGTAGAAACAGGAAATGCATCAAAATACTGAGTATGAAATGGATTAAGGCACTTAAAATGCAGAAATATCTTCAAATGGAGGTTTCTCCAGTGTCTTGCTATACTTCTGAATACTTTTCCTATTTAAATTTTGCTATCTATTTAAGAATTCTGGTATCTGCTGAGATGTTTTCCTTTGATAATCCATTATCCCAACAGATTATTCTGTGGTGTCATATTCTGTGGTGTCAGATATGTCTATTTTCTCTCCTGATTTTGTTTTACCTTTGAAATGATTTACAAATAGTGTCGTGTTTATGAGGCATAAGCAATATTGCATTGTTACCATCCAGTTACTCTTAATCATCAGGAAAGGAAAGAACAATTCTTTTTTGTTTTGTTTTGTTTTGTTTTGTTTTGTTTAGCGAAGCACTATGAGTTTGGGAATGTTCTTTTAGAATGGAGTGATAAGTTTCTGTTAAATTGAATAGAAGAAAAGCCCATCTACAAATACTGATAATAAAAGAATCTTTATCTTCTTGTTTATTTTGAAAGTGTGTATATATATATCTTCTAAGCGTTTACTCGTCTTGCATTCTGTATGTGTTTGTGTACTGATAGATAGCACTTGTAAATCTGTTAAATGGTGCGTCTCTTTGGGTTTTACACCCCTGAACTCTGTGTAACTTCTCATGTCCCAAGCTGCTGTCATTAGACAAGAGGAAGGAATGCTCTGTCTCCACTTGTTACCTTTTATTTTATAAATTACCAGCTTGTAATACAAGTGATCAGGTGTCCGTGCCAGCTCTGACTCCTATACAGGACTCAAGTCTCAGCTGTAGATATGTGGTTCACTGCTCCCCAGAGTAGGGTATTTAAGTCCTGGAGAGATGTCACAGTACAGGCTAACTGAAATTTCACACTCCATATGAAGGAAAAAATAGTTCAGTCCTATCAATGCCCAGATTAGTGATCAACTGGTTAAATCACCTTGTTTAGGGAAGATTTCAACTGGTCGGTATGATACTGATTTACCTATTGGACCAAAAGCAAATATTTTGTTTCAATATAATAAGTTAGCAATATTCTCTTTTCAGTAAGACCATAAGATCAGGGAAGGAGCTGTGTAACCAATTAGGATTTAGGGTTTGAGCCAACAGGCATCTTGTGGTGCAGGGTGATGTCCAACTTTAAGGCAGAGAAAACAGTAATTCCACAGGCTCCCTAATAAAACGTTACTCACCTGTGGGAACAACAGAAGAAAATGAGAATTCTGCTTTGAGAGCTGAGATGGACAAAAGGAAAGACTAAAGTGAATCTTTAAGTCCCGTTTCTCTCCTAGACTTAATGCTTCATTCTGTAGCAGGGACACATAGAATCATAGAACGGTTTGGGTTGGAAGGGACCTTAGAGACCATCCGATTCCAACCCCCCTGCCATGGGCAGGGACACCTTCCACTAGACCAGGTTGCTCAAAGCCCCCTCCAGCCTGGCCTTGAACACTTCCAGGGATGGGGCATCCACAGCTTCTCTGGGCAACCTGTTCCAGTGACTCACCACCCTCATTGTGAAGAATTTCCTCCTAAGATCTAATCTAAATCTCCCCTCTTTTAGTTTAAAACCATTCCCCCTTGCCCTATCACTATCTGCCTGTGTAAAAAGTCCCTCTCCATCTTTTTTATGAGCCCCCTTCAAGTACTGAAAGGCTGCAGTGAGGTCTCCACAGAGCCTTCTCTCCAGGCTGAACATCCCCAGCTCTCTCAGCCTTTCTTTGTAGGAGAGGTGCTCCAGCCCTCTGATCACCCTCGTGGCCCCTCCGCAGGTCCTGACCTAACAGGTCCACATCCTTCTTGTGCTGGGGCCCCAGACCTGAATGCAGGACTCCAAGTAGAATCTGCTTCTGCTCCCTCTATTTGAGTCAAAACTGTATAGTGTGCCTTTTTTATACAACAGTTGTCGTTAGAGCTCTTAGCTAATGTTGTGAGAGAGCCAGATTCAGCTCCCTTCCATGTGCTCAGTGCAATCCTCTAAAAAGAGTAAATCCTAAGAAATATGTCTGCCTGGAGGAACTCGTTCAGAACTGGATGCTTTGTGGATAAATCTTTATTTGATAAAATCTGGTGGCATGCGTGATAAGTTCAGTGAGGGCAAAGTATGTGGAGTTGATTTATTTTTGGTAAAATGCTAGCTGCACTCGGAGAATTTGTATTTATGCTCCTCATTTAGGAATATGGTGTTGACTGCTGAGAGTGATGTAGCCTGCAGAGACATCTTCTTGAAATCAAAACTGATCACCGTTAGAAACCACTCCTCCTCCCAGAGCAGACTTAGAACCAGAAGTGACCTGCAGCCTCTGAGGAAAGAAATGAAACTTTGAGCAGTCATTACTGTATAGCTGGTTGTTTACTTCTTATTGCCCTGTGCTGTGAAGTATGAACCATCTGGCTTTTGCATCAGTTTTCTAATAAGGCTTATGATAAGAAGTGATAGCTGATATTGCATAGATCAGGTAACACTGACCTGCTGTGGGATTAGCTCTCTTTTAACCCAATTTGGTGAATACTTTGCAGTCCTTAACACAGCAGCAGATCCTACGTTTCCTTTTGATTTCTGGCGTAGCTGCACAGTGTCGTCAAGGCAACCTGCTCCAGTGTTTTCTTTCTTAAACTGTCTCAAAACATTGCTAGCCTCACACCATTTCTTGTAATATGTGAGGTCAGATACTTCACCAGTATGCACAAAGGCACAAAGCTATTACTTTCTTATTGGCTATCATGTCATTGTAGTGAGTAACCTCGTGCTCAGGGGAGAATGTGTATATTAAAGCTTTTAAGGTTAAAATCATTCTACAGCATTTATATCCCATTGCGATGCCTTGAGGATGCGAGGAACTACTTTGTTCAGACAACTGTATGTGTAATGTTTGAGAGAGGGTAATAGAGCCTTACTGCTAATTTATCTGTATATGGATGACATACTGTTGTTCGTAATGCTGTCTTGCATTTTGTGCCATAAGAAGAGTAATAGATCATGCCTTTCTCATAGTGGTAGAATTGAGTTAGCTTTGCATCTCCTTATTTTTTTCTTTTCCATTCAACACAGCTTTTACTCACACTGCTGTTCCAGATCCCATGGACTTCTGGCTGGAGTTGCTGACCTCTTGTACCTCATACCTTAAAACCATCATAACATACCCTTAGGTTTGCAAAAAGCCATCTTTCTGCAACATTTTTGCTGGGACCCTCCCATGTGCAGCATCTTTTTAAGAAGCAAACAAAAAAATCTTACACCAGAAAATGAAATGAAAGCTGCTTCCTCTTCTATTTAGCTGCTAGTAACCAAATTTGCTACTTCAGCTGCTTGGTAGCATTTAGAAAAGCAAAGGGAAGTCAGGAGATTGTCCAGCTCTAAGTATTAGTGGTGTTGTCCACTATGGCACACAACCATGAACATGAGTTCTGTGAGGTACAAATTCTTCTGTGTTTTCTGAAGCTGAAATAAACAGTTTTGGTCTGAGTTTTTTTTTAGAGATGCAACTTGCATCAGAAGATTTCATGTCCATTTTACTTAGGGGGTACTATCCCATCCTGCAGTTCCCATCAGCTTCTCAGTTATTTTTTTTAAGTAATTGGGGTCTGCTTTTCCTTTTTAAATTTCAGTCATTTCAGTGTTTCAATTTTATAGCTTGGCTTCATGAACAGTTTCTAACAGAGGAGGGTTGGGTTTGCTCAGGCACTGAAAATAGTTAAGACAATCCCTTGATACTCCTTGATACTGGCTTTGCAACTAAAAAAAAAAAAGTAAATGGAATGGTGTCCTGACGCAAAATGTATAGTTAGTGATATAAAATTTAAAGAACGTAATCAACCCAAGCGTTGACCTAAACCAGCCATTGCTATTCGTGGGCTTTTGTAAAAAAGCTATTTTTACTTTTTAGTTTTAAAGCTAGGGATTTTACCAGCTCCAATGGGAGCAGGCTGCTATTCATAATTTGATTAATGTATCTATTAATCTCTCACATAACTAATACATACAAATTTTACAGTGGTTATTTGCATCAAATTTATTTTGTATGAGAACTGTTGATGTGAGAACAATCTGAACTGAGTTTTCGTTCACAAGCTGATGTTTGCTTACTGCTGGAATGCACTTGAAAAATGGATTCTATTGAACAAAGCAATGCTACATACGGTACTTGATCAGAATTATGATCAAATGGGATAATTGTCATAGTTTATTCCCTAAATGTATGATTTTTACTGTTAATTTAATTTTATTCCTGTGGCATTTTATTAAAATTACTTGAAAGTAGAGCCTTTTCCTCCAGGAATTTAGATCCTTATTCATCTGCTCCAATTTGTATGTGACAAAATTGGAATGTACGGCATTTGTTGGAGGTCTTTCAGAATGGATAGCTTCCCTCCGCTCAGAGTGCCAGAGCACTAGGCTGTAGTTTTGTGTTAATTACCGTAGCTTTTCCTCAGCACAAATTTCTTCTATTTCATTTTTATTTAATTGGATCAAAAGAGCGTATCTTATGGGAAAACTATGAGACAGAGAAAGTAACTGTAGCTATTCATTTGGAAAACAGCAGTGTTCTTGCTAAAGTCATACTTATAGATAATGAAGCATGTCAGCTCCTTTTTTTAATCTTGGGGATGTAGCAGATCACGCATACACATATAGTGTATATGTAGTTGCAAAAATAAGATATGTCTAGATGTGGTTAAACAAAAACATATTTAACAATACTTGGCTTTTGATATAAAAGGGCATTTAAGCCAAGCCACATCTTTGTAACGATTCAGACTGATTTGGTTAAAGGAAGCTCAGAAGTTGAGTTACATTTTCCTTGCAACATAGGTCAGTTGCTCTTACAACTTCAGGAAGAAAATAATGACATAACATGCAAAAAAACCACCTTATCGTTCAGGACCACTTGTACTATTAATTTAGTGGGTGGTAGAGGAGGAAAGAAAGAATTGGTAAAAGTATATTTGATCTATTTAAGTGAAGGACAGAAATTGAGATGAAAAGACAGGCAAGATGTTCTTGAGGTTCATCCAATACAACTAAATGGCTGCTCTTCATTCAGTGACTTTTGGATATGGCCGCTTTCTGTTTCCTTTTCTCCTGAAAAGGAGTTGTACTCCTTTTCTCATAAGACTCCTTAGCATGCGAAGTCACCTTTGTACCCCTCCTTCCTCTGCTTACTGCTATACTTCTCTCCATCCATGTTACGACACATGATGCTGAAGGGCCTTAGACTGTAGAGGTTTAGTACATGCTTCTGTAAATCAGGTCACACAATAGGTACTGCGGGTAAATGACGTTAGGTTTTTATTCTGTAAGATACAAATTAGAACTCTAAGGAATTTTACAAACTGGAAAGAGTGTTTAAATTACTAATGTGTCAAGTGTGAGAATCAAGGACAATCTGTGACCAGAAAAGGCCAAGCACATTTAGTACAAGGCAGTAATGCAAATTTTCATGCTTGCACTAAGAGAAGGAAAATCTAGGTGAAAATATTTTCTAGGTGGAAGGTGGAATAACTAATATCATATTGTAACTTCTGGAGAAGACTCTGTACATTGTTTACAACAACAGCTAAAGGAAAAGCATATTTGTTGATTTAGCTTTTCTGGTGTCACCAGTTTTATTTCATGAGCTCTAATTTTGAAATACATGTTTCAAGATACTTCTCAGCAGACTAGACAATTAGATACTGACGAAATTAAGCAATGTAATGAATGCTGAAGGGAAAGTGATTCAGGTAAAGACTTAACAAAGCTACGATCATATATTGTAACTATGTGCCTGAGGGAACATAATGAAGATGCATTCTTCAGATAATTTTCTTGTAATTGGACAAGACTGAAGAAGGTGCAGAGGCATACAATAGTATGTAATGGGATGTTGACCTCCAGCATGTTGCTATCCATCTCTCTCTCTAATTTCTCTCCTTTTCCTATTTCTGCCTTGCTACCCCAGCTTTCTGTCCCTATCCATTGCCAAAATACACTCAGATGTGCAAAGACAGCCCATGCTACTTGGTGCTCAGAGACAGAGACTCTGGCATGAACTGTTGGGAGGTGGTTTGTTACAGCTGCTCTCATGGAGGAAGGGCTTGTGGTCACTTTGATGCTGGCACACTCCATCTCAAGTCTAGCACCGAGCATGTGTCACAGCAATTCTTTGATTGCCCACAGAGTGCATATGACAAATGCAGTATCCTCACCTGCTTTGGTTGGAAAATGAAATCTCACCTTAACTGGCTTACAATCTGTGCTTTGGAAAGTGGTAGTTATTGATTTTTCTTTTTTTTTTTTTTTTTGGTCTGAGTTAATGTTTTTTGAGGCCTGGACTGTGATTTTAACACACATGCTATTTAGTGACTGTGGAGGAAAAGAAACAACAATTGTAAAAGAGAAGCTTATGATAGTAGCAGAGGCTGATCATGTAGACCTCTACTGACCAAATTCTATATAGTGATGTAAATTAATTCCTACCAGATGATAGGAGCTGGGAAGACGCTCCCAATATGGAGAGTTAATGCTATAATTACTTGCCCTGGGGTTTCTTGCACATTTCTCTGAAACATCTGGTGTTGGCCTCTGTCTGAGACAGAACATTGTATGAGAGGGACATGAGGTCTGGCAACTCCTGTATTTGCAAAGAGTAGCATTTCTTCATTTAGTTTATGTTGGAATGATTAGGATGCAGGTACTGAAGTCCTTCTGGTTGGTAAATGACAAGTATTCTCAATAGCACTTCCAGACTGCAAAAACAGCTACTTCATTTTAGAAATGATCTTCTCAAAATGATCTTCTCAAATGGCTTAACACCCCTATTTTGCACTTTTTAAGGGTCTGCTAATTGGCGACATACACAGTTAAAGATTCCGTAAGTTTGTGAAGTGTGCATACTGATTATATCACTCAAGTCCAGCTCTTTTAACTGTCACTTTAAAAAGAAATATAGTGCTGTCTTGATTTTGATAAAACTGTATTACTAGTTCTCTGCAGATGATAATCTGAAAGTGTTTATCAAAGTAAGACTTTTTGTTATGTAGTTCTTTTAATAGTCTAGACATGCATATCGCACATCAAAATGAATTAAGGTGTGTTTGTCCACTTTAGAGATGCACGCATTTACTATTCAGGTTTAAACTTTTTTTAGTAAGTGTTTTAAATACAACACAGACATTTTAAATACAACACAGACATTAATTTGAATTCCAACCAGGTTTGTTTAGTGTCACACAGGGACAGAAATAGATTTTATGTAAACTTCAGGCAGGTTTGCCAGAGAAGGATTTGTAGCAGTTAATCTATTGTGCTAACTAGGTCAAGGGAAGGTTGTGCATAGATATGGCCATATGATACACCATATGACATGAGGGTTTTTTAATTTTGTATTTATTTTATTTTGTTTTCAGTGGCAGGGGTCTATTTCTGGTCCTTAAAAGAGTTTCTTCTCTGGGATGTGTCTTTTGACAAAAGGCAATCACAAATGAGTTTTCTGTGTTTTATTGAACGTGCTCAATTCTTCCACTTTGAATGTGCTCTGGACATGTTTGAGGAAAAGAACAAGGTTTCATGGCCCAAATCATTCCTCTTTAGCCAGCAAACCTGGTACACACTGTTTGACTGCATGACGGGCACTCCTCCTCTTGGAACGGGATGCAGTGAGGCATGCTTTCTCCTTTAAGGTGCAATCCCTCAGGTACAAAGTGTAACCACATGTTGTTTAGATGGCACAGTGCGTCCCCAAATGCTTTTCCTTAAATTGCAAGGATTCAAGTCTCATCTCTGATCAGTACTTCAGATCTACATGAGGCTATTTTGTTCTCCTGACGAGGGGAATCCTGTTGTCTTTCATTACTGTTATTTCTTCCACCTCCACCCACTGCTCAAATCCCGTTCCTGCAAACTACCGTTGCAGCTGCTTTCCTCCAGCTGGTAGGTTGATAGCAGTGAGTGTTTCACTGTGGAGCCTGAGCCAATTAGTACTGCAGCAAGTGACCAAAAAAACCCCCCACACACCACAGACAATAAATAACTCTGAGCTACATGTTCAGAATGCAGACATATCTCCCCTGCTCAGCTCACTTCATCATACGCTGCTCCAGCTCCTTAGGAGCTTTTTTCAAAAGCACCGGCTAGATCCTTCAGGCCCGTTTTGAGACAAGAAAGATGCTTTTGTGTGCATTCTAAGCCTGTGTGCAGAATGCAGTTTCTACAACAGCCCCGCTAAATAATTTTAGCCTTCATTTTGCATGATTATTTCAAGATAGAGGTTGGCTCAAAGTCTTTCTTTGTATTGTAGAAAGAATTCAGAAAATGTTGCATGACTTGAGCTCTAAGAACAGAAGGAAGTCCTTCCAGCTGTGGGCGCTGTTTACATTACATTCATTGTAATTTCTTTGCTTAAATAACAGATATGGAGAAAAATGTCAGAACAGGAAAAATGTTTAGTATTAGCAACGTCATGCCCACTCCAGATTTCCCTGTCAGGCCTCCTTACATGTAATTTTTTAAAAATAAGGTTCCTGAGAATACCTGGGAGTTAAAAGTCCAAGCATTTATTCTGTGGCAAAGCGGTCCATTAACTTCACCGTCAATTTGGCATCTTCAGTCATGAGCCTCTGCAGGAGAAAGACCTTTTGTTGTAAATGTGTGAATCCGCAAACCTGGTGTAGATAAGGAGTTGCTTCAGGAAGTCTGTATAGACAAAACTTTGTGTCCAACGTGACAGATTACTCCTAGCAGGAGGTAACAAGTGGACACAAAAAGTAAATCTACAATCTGAAGGTAGGGAAAAGGAACACAAGCAGCAGAGCTTGCAGAGCGCAGTTCTGTGGTGTGGTAACAGCTTTTGTGTAACAGTGCGAAGATTTTGTTTCTGTACTGGGGCACCCTGAAACCACTCAGCAGAAAGCTTAACGTATAGGGGAGAACTAAAACTGTGGATGTACTTCTGTCTGTAAGAAGAAAGACGGTACTGGTATCTCTAGGATATGAAGCTGCATTTTCAGACCCTCAGACAATCTGTTTTCAGAGGATATTAAAAAATATCCAAATTTATTTGTTGCATATTGATTAACCAAGCTTTTCTTAGCTGGTCCATGTGAGGAGGCAAATTTGTTCCTTTAAAAGAAATACCAGGGATTTTCTCAGACTGTGTGACAGGAAAGGGAAGTGGTTGGCACATATGATTTAGATGTTTCCTGCATTTGAGCAGGCTGTTCAAATCTGCTGTCTCTCTCTCTCTTCCAGAAGACTCACGTATACATTTTGTAATTGCAAGAGCAGGTCATGAAATCAGTAACTGTTCCCTTTAAGTTCCAGAGCAAGATAATCTGTAAGAAACAAAAACAAAACACAAGCTAGAAATCTAGAACGGGGTACAGTTTTACAGCTGCCACTTCCAAGATTATTACAAACTTCTTGACGGTGAAGCACAGGAACTCGGGCTGAGTTGCATGTCGTGTTACAGAAGCAGCTGTACGCGGTAGCTGGGCTGGCAGGAGTGTTGCACTGAATGGCTGCGTTTTCTGACCACATTAGCAATCCTGTTCGTTTCCTTTGACGCTTGGTTCACCCCGGCTTCTTGGCAGGAACTTCTGCAGCAGCTACGTGGTCTCCCACCGCCCTCCACTGGTTTGCAGAGCACAGTGCAAGCTTTCTTCTTGGGATGCATACACAGTGTTGTGCTGTGGGTTTGTTTGGTAACTTGTGCAAAAGGTCTCGTGGCTGTTAGATGTTAGCAAGTGTTTCAGCACACCTGTTCCATGGAGCATAACGATATTTGTGTGGTTGCTTCTGCATTTGCAGGATATTAAACCATCTGTATCTGTGGTGATTTCCAGTCTGTGTAGCTGCCAGTATTAAGGACTCTGTGGGTGGTCACAACAAGATGTACCAATGTGGTGGTTTTACCCAGCTGAGCAGCGGAGCTCCATCACAACCGCGCTCTCACTCCCCCTCCTCAAAGGAACAGGGGGAGAAGGTATGATGGACAAGGGCTCAAGGGTCGAGATAAGGACAAGAAAGTTGCTCACCAATTACCATCACGGGCAAAACAGACCCAACATAGGGAGATTAATATAATTTATTACTATCACCAGCAGACTAGAGCAGTGAGAAACTAAAAGCAAACTAAAAACACCTTCCCCCCATGAACCCTCTTCTACCTCCTCCCCCCGAGCAGCGCAGGGGAACGGGGAATGGGGGCTGCACTCAGCCCACATCGCTTCGTCTCCGCCGCTCCTTCGTGGTCGCTCTCTGCCCCTGCTCCAGTGTGGGGTCCCTCCCACGGGATGCCGTCCTTCCCGAACGGGTCCTGCGTGGGCTTCCCACAGGCTGCAGCTCTTCAACAGCTGCTCCAATATGGGTCCGTACCACGGGGTCCATCCTTCNCTGCTCCACCGTGGGCTCCTCCATGGGCTGCAGCGTGGAGATCTGCTCCATGTGGTACCCCATGGGCTGCAGGGGGACAGCCTGCTCCACCATGGGCCTCACCACAGGCCGCAGGGGAACTTCTGCTCCGGCACCTGGAGCACCTCCTCCCCCTTCTTCTTCACTGACCTTGGTGTCTGCAGGGCTGTTCCTCACTCCCCTCTCCCAGCTGCTGTTGCACAGCAGTTTTTTCCCCTTCTTAAATCTGCTCTCACAGAGGCACAAACAACATCGCTCACTGGCTCAGCTCTGGCCAGCGGTGGGTCCCTTTTGGAGCCATCTGGAGCTGGCTCTGATCTGACATGGGGCAGCTTCTGGAATCTTCTCACAGAGGCCACCCCTCTGGCCCCCCTGCTACCAAACCTTTACTGCATAAACCCAATACAACCACCATGAAGGGATGCTTCAGAGTAGGTTGACCAAAAACTACACTATCAGCTTGCAAGTCATTATAAATGACTTCTCTGTCTCTTACAGTTTTCCATTTCTTTCCCTCCTTCTAGTCTCTAGAACACTTTAGGAGCATTAACATATGAGTTTCCACTGAAAATTGCATCTGGGCACTTTTATTATTTTTCTGTTCTTGGTGGCATCTGATACTCTATCCATGGCATGTCACAACATCATCAACCTGATGGAGGTAGAGTTTTCCAGCTCAGTGATGAAGATAATAAAATGTGATGCAACTTATTTTTATCTTACCATCATGTACTAAATGTAGAGAGCCATGAGAATTGCAGAAGCTGCAAAATAGGGCAGAGAATTTATCAGGGATTAAGGAGGCAGTCCTATGCTGTGTGACATGGTAGCAGCTTCCAAATGTACCCAGCCAGCTTTAGCATATATTGAGCCCTGGACAACAAAGCACAAGTAAAAGGGGCTGATGCTTTTACTGCTCAATATATTGTTGTCTCAAAGCCTTTGCTATGGACTTTCAAGCCATTTTTACTTTACATAAATTTGCTTTAATCCAAGCAAGTCTGTGTTAACAGTTAAATGTTAGATTTAAGACTACTGCAAAAATCCACAAACAGTGAATTGCACTTTTCTGCTCCAGGGCAACTTAAATTGCTGGTTTAAATTGCTAGCAGATCAGTCGTCTAGCAGGGAATGACAGCAGTCACATAGTACTCTCTGTTCAGCCAAGCTAAAATATGTGATTAGGACAAGAAAATTACTTCAGCTACCACAGGGTTCACCAGGACTAGAGTATGAAGTTTAATTAAACTTCCCTCTCTGAGCTCAGACCAGCATGACTGGAGTAGAGGAGAACTGGGACTACGGCTAGAGCTGGGCAAAACAGCAACACCTCTTTGTGAGACACTGAGCAGCTGCAAAATGCTCTCAGGTACTCTGATCCCCCCTGCATCTGTACGTGTGAGCAGGGGTCTTCCCTGTGCTCTTCTTTTCTCTTTCTTTTATTGCAGCTGGGAGTAAGAGGTAATCTGCGCGGTGTTCCAGCTCCGTAACCACCCATGGTGCAGTGGCCTCCGCTGTTCTCCTTCCAGCCTGCTTATTTGTGGTGCGGTAACACGTGCGTGGATATGATAAACATACAGGCATGCTTTCTTGTGGAAGAAGAGGGGCCAGAGAGAGGAAGGAAGCAGAGACCAGTAGGTCTTGGCTTGCTGTGTGCCTGGATTTGATCATGGGATGTTAGCAAAAAAGGCCTGCTTTATCCCATTTCTGCTGTCTCCCTCTCGTGGTATACATTCCCTGTAAATCTCAGCATAAGCTTGTGAGACTGTGCATTTATTTTACCTCTCCTGCCTGTTGGTCATTTGTTTTTGTCATTTTTTTTTCACCTACAAAATATTTACATTCAGATTAATGGGATCAACATTCTTCTTTTTAAACTTTAAAATTCCATACAGAAAAGACTTATTTGACTTGGCATTCAGGTCAACCCTCTAAGGCTTTTGAGTGTATGTCAGAGAGCAAAACAGCTGTAACGAGCTGCAGATATGCATGACAATGAAAAATACAGCACAGAATTTTCCCACTGATAGAACACAAGTGTAGTATAAGAGAAGACAGAAAAATTTCTGTTGAAGAACACAATTCATTCTTCTTTATATTCACCATTGAACTTCCACAAAGTATCCAAAGCTATGTGAACGGTTAAGGTAGAATCCTTTCTTCCATGTGGACAAAGACAACTTTTTGTTTGGCAAGAAAGCCTGTTGCAAGGCTTGAATTGAATTTTCATTGCAAAAAGGATCAAAGTGTCCAGGTCAAATGCTGCGTAACCTGGTCACTGTAATGATATGATAAGACTGTAATGATAGTGCCACAGTCTGTCTATTCTTACCACTGAACGCTACCTACACAAACCTAAGGTTCTGGTTTTGTTATTAATTTTTTTTAATGCCTCCCATTTCTCCAGACTGCTATTCAAAATCCTGCAAGCTTACTTTTCACTTTTAACTACATCTCAGAAGCTGAAATGATGTATCAGCTGGTAAATAACTGCTAGCTCTGTTCCTTTTTATATTACTCAGGAAATCTTTCAGTTCTTCCAGTTATTTATACCTTGTGTTCATAAATTTCTGGCAAACACTATGGAGATTTCATTTTGAGACAACAGGTCTGAAATGTGCAAGCTTTAACTGCCATGAAAGAATGATATTTGTAAATATTATTCTGTGAAACTAGCAGCTGGCAGAAGCATTTCTGGAAGTTAGCCCTCTTGGTTTCATTGCATGGACGTTCCTCAGCTTTCACAGCAGTTGTACTCAGTGGAGATCTGACTGGACAACAAACAGTGTTCCGACCATTGAAGAGACCATCACCGTGCAAGAGTGGCCATTTCAATTCGGGTTAAAGACCCGCCCAGCTTAGGATGCCATCTCCAACACTGGCCATAAGCAGTTTGGGGAAATTTGTTATTTTCCCCAAACCAAACTAAACAGAACAGAAAAGCCCAACCAACCACCAACGAACAAACAAACAAACAAATAAAAAACCTTCAAAATAAGTTTCTGCCACCTCAGTGCTCTGAAGTGCTGGCTGGAAGCTATTAGGAACCACAGCCTGAGTGCACCAAAGGTGAGTGTCCGCGCAGCGCTGGTCAGTGCCACGGCTGGGATTCCGAACCACAGTTGAGCCGTGCGTTAGCATGACTGTGAGAGAGGTGGCACTGTTGTATCGTGGTTTGCACTTGCTCGTTCATCAGATGCCAGCCATGGGCTGTGAGATTATTCATTGGAATTGAGGCATTTTGCTTTTAAATGTCGTCTTCTTTTATCTGTTTTCAAAGGCAAGCATTTTAGTAGAGAAAGGTTTTATTTTAAAGAAGTGCTGAAAAAACTGATGTATTTGCGAGATTAAAAAATCGCCTCAAGGGTTGCATTGTTCAAATGCAGAGAATAGCCTGTTTCATCTTAAAATAGCCGTAACTTGAGCTAGGATTTAGTGCCAGAATTTGCAAACATATGCCTGGAAGATACTTCTTGGGTTACTGAGACTGCTATAATGTACGATCATTTCCACATAATCATCTTTTCAAGTTTATTGAATTTAATCCTCAATGCAGCTGCATTTCTTATGCTCTTATTTTATGGGAAGGCTGTTCCACAACTACATTCCTCTAATTTTAAGTAACCGGGAGTAGTTTGAATATTGCAAGGTAATGTTTGTTTGTTTTTTCTTCTCTCATCACCAGAAGTGTGCATCAGGAAAAGTTAAAAATAAATGTTCAGCTTTTTACTTGCCTATGACCGTGTTACGGCTGTACTGCAATGAAATTACTTTAGACGTCATTCACAAGCAGACAGAAAGAACGGAACTCTCCTTCCTAATTCTTTGTTCCTGTGAATTTGTGAAAATGAGATCATTATGAATTTTACAGTGACAATGCACATACTACTGTTCCGTATATTACTGAAATAGAAGGATTTGTTAAGTCTATTAATGGTTGCTGGTTTGGCAGAATGGCCTAATTAGTTTCTTGTAAAATTTCACTAGTCTGATTTCCTTTCTTTCTTTCTTTCTTTCTTTTTTTTATTTTTTATTTTTTAATTGTAGTGGGAGAAACTACAGATGACAACAAGTGAGAGGAGGAAAATAGTTTGTTCAGTCACGTTCCACGTAATTGCAATTACCTGTGTTGTTTGGTCATTGTATGTTTTAATTGATAGAACTGCTGAGGAAATTAAACAAGGCAATGATAATGGTAAGTGTCTTTTATCTTCTTCAGTCTTGTTGATAATGCAGTGGATGGATTTGAAATGCAGCTACATAACCAGTCACATTCTGTTCTCAAGTAACACCTCACTGATATATGGCTACATCAAATACTTCAATACAGAAGTAATGAACATATCTGTGTTAACAGCTTGTGTTATACCCCTGCAGAGAGATCTCAACTAAGCGTAACAGCCTAACCCAACTGCTTAACTAGCCTGCTGGTTCTTCTTAGGTTAATCTCCTATTATCTAGATATTTCTAAAGCTCAGACAAAAAGATGAACCAAAATCAAAGAGCACAGTGCAAGTTCAGTTCAGAAAATATCAATTTATTTATATTACCCATTTGAACCACTGTATCCTGTAAAACAGGATAGAGCCCTTTCATTTTGACAAGCTTCCTAGTAAGAAATTCCAAAGAGACCATGTTCCAGTTGTGTTAGTCCTTACTGTGGGAGTTACGTAGCACTGAAAGCTATTCCTGCATGCTTTCAAACCGAATTTCACTGATTGTGATTATTCCAATTGTATTTACTGTGAGGGTGGCCAAACACTGGAACAGCTTGACCAGAGAGGTTGTGGAGTCTCCATCGGTGGAGATACTCAAAACCTGACTGGTCATGTTGTGGGCAACCTGCTCTAGGTGACCCTGCTTGAGCAGGGAGGTCGGACTAGGTGATCTCAAGAGGTCCCTTCCAACGTAAATGATTCTGTGATTCCAAAGAAAACTCAGAAATGGAAAAAGGCATGAGAGAGAAGAGAGGGGGAAGGTAAGTTATTGGAAAAGCTTTAGAAACAAGTTATTTCTTAATTACCAGTAATAAAAACACTTCCTTTGGATGCCACCAGCAGAACTTCAGCCCTGTTGTGCCTAGTGGGTGCGGGGAACTTAGCTCATGTAGAATGTTTTATAGCAGAGTAAGTATTAACAAAGCAGAAACAGTGTTTCTTTTACTAGCCTTAGCTTTACAGATACTCTGTATCTTGAATTTTGAAATTCAGAACTCAAAACACTGATTTATTGCCCCAAAATACTCAGTGAAATGGATAAAATTGAACATTTCAAGGGGGAAAAAAAAAATTAGCTACCTGATTTAATTTCTCAGAAGCATTTACTTTGGGGCCTGGCAAAGTCTGACTGGAGTGATGATGCTAGCCTGTACTTTTCTTTCTCTTCTTTTCTCTTTTCCTGTACTTTTTCTTTCTTAAACATGCCAGTTGAGGACATTTAGAAAACACAGCCTTTCACCTGAGCAGCAGTAACTTACCCTTGTGAAGACACCATATTCCCAGTTACCTGATCTTGCCTTTCAGGGAAGTCTCCCATCCTGTGCTACCCCTGACAGCGCCAATCAAAAACTGTTCTGCCTGTCACATTCAGATGTATTCCTCGGCCTAAAGTTTGATCACATAGCAGTCCTGTTCTAATTTATTGCATACAAAACCTGAGAAGTTAAAATAAAGATTTATCATCTATTTGGAAAGGAAATCTACTGGCTATATAATTTACACTTAAAAATGCATGTTTAAGATAAGTAGGTTTCTTTTTGGACTATACTTACTGTGTGTGGAAACTATATTGCAAACTGATCTACTGTTTTCCATTTCAAGTCTGCATTTGATTTGAGTTAAATCTCAGTCTATTCAGTCTTAAATATGAGTATGATGAGGTTGGTAAGAAGCTTTTCCTTTTTGATCTGCATTGACTTTAGGAATTAGACAGTAGAGGGACAAAGGTCTCTAGCTTTGTGCTATACTCTCCAGTTAACATGTGAAACAACACCTTTGTGCCTTGCTGGTTAGATAAACATTTGATGATACTCCTGATACTTGCCTTACTTGCCTATGAGAGGAAAATACAAAACAAGCCTCACTAAATTACAGACGAATGTACAAGACAAAGTCTCATTTTGCCTGCTTTCTAAATGGGTAGCCCTGGTTTGCATCTCAAAAACAAAACAAAGCAGAACAAACCAACCAACAAAACAAAACAAAAAACAACAAAACCCAGCCAACCAACCAACCAATGCCCTGAGGACAGGACTAAGAATAGCTTTGAAGTTCTACTTACGAGTACAACATAAACCACCCTATTCATTAAAAAGGAGAAAGGTATGGGCTGTGGATTAGCTGAATTTACACAACAAAAGAGCTAACATGAATTTTTGCTGGTATATAGGATGTGTAAGAATTACATTAATTAATCCTGGTAGGCTCAAAAAGTATTTATGACTTGTATGTAATTCAGTGTTTGCCAGATGTTACAGATGATTCTCTATGCTAAAAAATTGACAAAGAGATGCCTTAGAGCTATTTAGAGCTTTTGCAATAATTAATATTCTTTTGGCCTCTATTTGCTTATTTAATTAAAAGCCCAGTTCCTACCTTGTTTAACAATAACGGAGATACTTAGATTCATATGACTGTCAGAGCTGGCTAAAAGAGACTTGCTGTTGGGGATTCTGGGTTACGAGGCTGAGGTGTTGAGACTGGTTCCTTACTGAAGGAGCCCCTCTGCTGATTCCCAGAGGAACTCGGATTGCTTTCCTCCCCTCAGCAAAAACTTCTTCCCTGTCTAAAGCTTGGATAAAACTCCCAAATATCACCAGGTTGAATGCAGCACTGAAAGGCACCTTGAATATTGCACACTCTGTGCAAAAGATTAGTCAGAAACCTTCCATATATGACCAGTAAACCTATTTAGGTTGTTCAAAGACTGGCAGCTTAAGCGTTGATACAGAGGTCTGACGCTTGTGTGTAATACGTAACCTTTAAACATGATGAGGGCAGTGTGCAGGGGGGAGGATGGTAGCTGTTCCTTTACATTACACTACTGGATAGTTGAGAAAAGCAGATACAGTGATATGAATTAATGAGTGGAAGGCTGGTCTTAATACAACAATTTGTTCTGTTATAATCATAAGACCACACGTAGGCCAATGCAAATCATCTTAACATTATTCATATCAAAACCAAGCTCAAATGCTTTCCTCTCTAGCTTTTTGGTGTCAGCAGCCTTAGGTTTTTTTTCTGTAAATATCAGTGTAGTTGCTATTTATTCAATGCAATTGATCTGATAAAGATCAATGCAATGAGAAAAATAGTAACAGGTATACCAAGAACTGTAAAGTTACTCTTTTACTACACAGAGCTAGACGTTCTTTTTGCTATTGGTGGATGCAGGGGTTTGCACAGCCAGAACAGCAGGACAAAGAAAGGCCAAGGAAGGATCACGGAGGAGATGCAGCTCTTTCTACTATTTTTTTTTAACTGTACTGTAGCTTCAGAAGGAAGCTAGAACCAGCTAGTAACACTGTAAATGTTAGCCTTCCAGGCACCATAAACAGTGCTGTGCTTCTAGCATGATACAAAAAAAAATTGTTGGTAAAGATGTGCATAATATTTCTAGGCATCCAGTTATCTCAGTTTTGGTATTTGTGTTTTTGGTTAAGCAAACCATTGCATATAGGGATGAAATGTTGGGTTTTGTTTGTTTTTTTTGACTGTATCAAGCATGATGCTTCTGTCATGAACATGCCTTGAATTTCTTATTTGACCAAAGTGGGGGGAAGTCAGTTAAAAGTGGGAGTCAGATGTAGATTCTTGTCTGGCCCTCTGCTTTATGGGATAGGAAACAGCTGCTGTTTTCCACTTTGAGCCACAACTGCCCCAGCAGTGTGTTCATATCTGGGAATTCTTAGCAATTGGCTTCTTTTCAAAACATTTTACTGATATTCAGTACTTGATATCCATTGTACAACAATTGTAATAAATGTTTCATTTCAAAGGTGTCCTTGAATGGCCATTTTGGACAAAACTCGTTGTGGTGGCCATTGGATTCACGGGAGGCCTCGTCTTCATGTATGTGCAGTGTAAGGTTTATGTTCAGCTGTGGCGCAGGTTGAAAGCCTACAATAGAGTGATCTTTGTTCAGAATTGCCCAGACACCGCCAAAAAACTGGAGGAGAAGAACTCTTCGTGCACTCAAAACCTGGACGTCAAGGATGCAGTGGTGGTGCCAGTGGCACAGACAGGTACAAACTCTCAGCTGGCAGCTGAAGAAATGACATCTGAGGTCATGCCAGTTTGACAGAGACAGCAAGTGTTTCTTCCTTGCAGAATAAGGCATAGTGTTTTCTACACTACTAATGCTGAAAGAGAGTAGAAATGACTGTGCATTTTTTCAGTTAAAAAAAAAAAACAACACCACAAAAACCAAAACCCTACAAGGAAAATGGATCCAGCAAAGCAACTTGTTACTGTATGGAATGTGACCATTTGTGAAGTAGTTTCTCAACTAGTCAGCAGGTGTTGTGAAAGTGGAAGTGTAGAAAGTGCAATAGAGAAAAGGTTTAACAGACAATGCCAAACTAATGTGACAAGCTTTCTTTTTTTTTTTTTTTTTTTTGGAAAAAAAAAGAAAATTGGATGGCTGGGAAAGTAGACACAGACCTGCTATAATCATTTTGTTTACAGGAAACAAAACCAAACCTTTCATTTATTTACTAATAAAAGTTGTGTTTGCTATTTATCTTCTTAAAAGATACACTTCAAAAGAATACCATTCAAGTTATATGCATTAACTGAATCGAAGTATAAGAGCTGTATCACAGCACTCACTCTGAGCCTCATGAAGTAACAGATGTTTGTGTGACTCCAGCGAAGCCTGAATGTTTGGGCAGCTGTGTCAACTAAGGATATCTGAAACATTTGAAGGGTAGCATTGTTTTTGAATATGCCTGAAGTTTTGAAAAATAAGCAATTCCAACCAGTATAAATTCATGCCTCCACAGGCTATAGGTATTTTTTTAACTGAAGCTGTTAGCAAAACAAGTACGGGAAGGAGAAAATTGTAGATGATGCATTTAGAACAGCAGCTCAGCTGTTTATTTGTTAAGAGTCAATTAGAATTTTTTTCATAAATTGGATATACAAAGTTTTGAGGCAAAACTATAAATTAAAAAATGCAGTTTACTGCAAAATCACACAAAAGTAAATTGCATATTATCAAAGGTCTGAAAAAGGATGACACAGGGAAGATGGAAGGTATTTTTGTTTTTATTTTTTAAGATTCACGATACAGAAAGGTAGACATAAGTGAATATGCTTAGATATCTTAAAAGAATGTTAGTTTTTATCTCCCTGTTCTGAAAAGTTAGTTTTTATCTTCCTAACTGAAAAAAATAAATCAATGGTTTCCCTCTGTACAGATAAACTTGAAGTGTTAGAGATTCAACAGTTCAGTCGTTAATTTCATGTTTTGAGCATTCTCATATAAAAATGAAGTGTGAATAGCATTAAAGGGTGCAATAGATAAATGAATGTAGATACAATACTGTGTCCAACAGGCTGAATTATATAAAGAACGAATTTTGTAATTCGCTTCTCATACCTGTGATGTTTACCATCTGGACACGACAGCAGGTATTGACTTGGAATAGTTATGTGCTGGCTTGGACAAGTCTAGGGCCTGAACATAATGTATATTAAAAAAAAAAAATTAAAGTTCTTTTTTTTTGATCTTGTATGTAGGTAAACAAGCAAATACAGAACCAGAGTAAAGAGAGTAAGAGAGCACAGGTTCATTCAAAGAGGGAATCTGCCATAATCGTCAGTGAACTAGCCTTCTACAGAAGCCTTGTAGTTTCTAATGGTAAATTTCCTCCTTACACATTCAAACATCTCCAATTAAATAACAGAATCATCACATTCTTGCAAATATGACAGGTGCTGGGCCTAAGACATATTGGAGTTTATCTATTAGGTATTCCTTTGTGAATATGTTTAATGGCTTAAAGGCTCAGGGACTACTGGAAGTAGCAGCATTAGAGAGAAAAGTGTCTTTTACCAGAGCATTTTATTCCTTTGTTTTGGAACTGCTCATGTAATTTGGCTGTGACTGACTGCCACCTAGCACACAAAATCTTGGTGCTTGAAGAGACCTGAAATAC
>VXAL01017271.1:7879-30029 GCA_013399475.1 Chauna torquata
ATTTGCTCTGGGGATGGTATCCTTTGCCTGGTCTGGTTCAGGGAGTATACAGAATTGAATATTCACAACACTGGCAGAAGAAAGAAAAGAGTGTTGGGAGTGAAGGATGAGGAAGAGGACTGAGTCCATAGAACATTTTGACTTCTCCAGGGTCTGGGGCAGTGTAGATTTGTGTTATCTGAGCCCAAACGGAGCATTTCCCCTAATGAAACTTTCACCTGTCATCTCACCTGATGGAGTTATTAAATAAGCTATGACATGAATGAGGTCTAGGGATTTGGGGAAGGAACTATTAGTGTACCTTACAGCCCTCTTTCTCTAGTTGTGTTGATTGTGTATTGCCAAAAAAGTGGGTTTTGAAACAAACAAAGATTCCTCTTTCCCCAAATATTTAATCTTAGAGAAAAAAAAAAAAAAATCACTGTTAATGTTTATGATAAATGAAGAACAGAAAATTCTCAGAGAAATTTCTGAGACTTACAGTGTCTTTTTTTTTTTTCCCCAATAAAGCAGTTGGCAAAATACATTGAATACATTTACTTAATTAACTAATTAATTATTTCTCAAAACATTTTTACCAACATATATTCTTTTCAGTTTTCCTTTCCTTTCCTTTCCTTTCCTTTCCTTTCCTTTCCTTTCCTTTCCTTTCCTTTCCTTTCCTTTCCTTTCCTTTCCTTTTCTTTCCTTTCCTTTTCTTTCTTTTTTTTTCTTTCATTTACTTTTCTTTNTTCCTTTCCTTTCCTTTCCTTTCCTTTCCTTTCCTTTCCTTTCCTTTCCTTTCCTTTCCTTCTTTCTTCACAGTATTACCTAATCACCTATTCTACATTTCAGGGACAATGTACACAAGCAGCGATGACTGTGATATAATAGTATACATTTACCTTCTCAAATTAATAGCAGCTATTTTGACCTTTGTGGTAGTTTTCTCTCGCTGGTTTTGAGCCACATTGAAAGCTGCTGTGCAGCATCAGCCTTGTGGTTTGTGTTTCTGAGAGATATGTGCAGGAGATGGAAGGATGGTACAGGGCAGAGCTGTGAGACCACGTGGCTCAGTTGTCTACAAAGAACTTCAGAGTCCTGAGAGCAGCCCACGAGTGCGCAGGTACTAAGAAATATGTTTATTGTAGTGTCTTTGGTGCATCCTTCTGCAGAGCTTTTCATGGAGCTTTTAATTTGCATCTGAGCATAAGTACATCAGGATTTTGTCCTTCATAATCACTTGCTGTCAACCTTGCAAAGGTCTACCATGCTGTCTTCCTTCATGGTGCGTTCGGACCTCGAAGAATTAATACTGAATGCCCCACACTTTTCATTTTCATTATGAAGTAAGATATAGCCAGTGAGTGAAATACTGTCTTGCATTCTGTATTGAGATTTTCTTTAAGATAATGGAATTTGTGTCCTCCTTTCAATTAAGAATCATTATATGAAGATGATTTACTGAAGAACTGACATGGATAAAGTCTGACAGTCCAATCAATTCAAGTAATCAAAAAATTAAACGCAGACCCCATGATCTGTGCAGTTTTTCACCTCATGGTATGAAGTGAAAAGAGAGAGGGAAGAGTCCTAAGGACTCCTTGACCAAATTTGCCTAAGCTTTTGGTTTATCAAATAAGGGCAACAGCCTGGTGCATGACAGCAAACAATTAATTTCCACTCCAGTGAGTACTGCAAGAGAAAGTTCCCTTTTTAATCAGACATTAAACAGGAACTGGTTCATGCCAAATCAGTGACTTCAGCAATTATAAAAGAAACTGGACACAGACATGGAACCTTTTCCAATTAGCTTCCATTACCGAGTTCTCTGGAGTAGTTCGTGAAAGCAGTAAACACCTGAAACTAGGAACATTAGCAATATGGGGTTTTTTTGTTATTTTAAATACTTTATTTTCTTGGAAAACCTTAAAAGCAGCTCTTTGAATGAATTCAGATGCTCAGGTCTTCTTACCTGCTCCTGTTTTCTGTTATTTTTTTCCCCTGTGGCTGATGTTTATGACTTGAAATCTGATTCTGCTTGTTGGTATATGCACAAAACATAACTTCTCTTTTTCACATTTCCTTAAAAAAATTGCATTGCATTATATTGTAGCCTGGTATCAAAGGACACAGTTTAGAACTTGTTAACTGCTGTTATGTTCATGAATAGTTTTATATCAATTAAATACTGAATGTCTGAGAAAAAAAAGAAAAAGGAAAGGAAAGGAAAGGAATGGAAAGGAAAGGAAAGGAAAGGAAAGGGAATAAAATGTTTCCTTTTTTTTTTTTTTTTTTAACCTAAATACCAAAGGAAAAGGGGTGGATGGAATAGCAAAACTATAACAAGTTCAGCCAATTTTAGCAGCCAATTTTAGGTGCTGCAAAAGACTCTGATGGGAGACCTTGAGCCTGGAACAGGTTGCCCGGAGAAGCTGTGGATGTCTCATCCCTGGAAGTGCTCAAGGCCAGGCTGGATGGGCTTTGGGCAACCTGATCCGGTGGGAGGTGTCCCTGCAGGGGGCTTGGAACTAGTTGAATTTTAAGATCCCTTCCAATCCAAACCATTCTCTGATTCTACGATGATTCTATGATTACTTTTTTTCTACTTGTTTGATTGCTTTTCCCTTCTAAGAGCCGCAAAAGATTTCTTGCTAGTAAAGTAATATTTATTTATTTATTTATTTATTTTCCAGGAAGCAGACACCAACTCCATCTTCAGGAATGGAGAAGCTCCCCCTTATTTCTTACATTTCCCCAAAAAGAAGCAAATGATGATAAACTCCTTGCCTAAAAAATCACAGCAACTGCAGATCCAAGAAAAGTTAATGCTGTAGAAGCAGCTAGAAGTCCACATGAAGCAAGTGTAATATAATTTTAGGATGTGAATTGCCAGTGGCAGAGATGTGGGACCTACCAGTTAACATCCCAAGCATGAATTGGAAAGGGGTTAATGTTATTTTTGGCAGAATGCCTGAGCCTTCATCATGATTTGATGAATCACTTGCTCCTCTTAAAATAAAAGGTCTAATCTTAACTTTAAAGACTCAATTTACTCCAGTGTGTCAAATGCACTTAGAATATCTCCTCTCCTCTTTCAAGAAGCTTATCAGTACCCCAGATTCTGACTCCTGGTGACAAGAAGTCTGCAATATTCAAGCTGACTTCTCTTTGAACAGAACTAAAATTCAACCTTTCTAGGAACTGTGGGTGCTTTTGTCTCCTGGGAGATAGGGTGACCACCAGGCCACCAAGATGAGCTCCTGTGTCCCCATTCTAAGGGTCTGTCACATTTTCCAGCAAAAAAGGCACTGGAAGCAAAGGGACAGACAGCAAAGGGACTGGAAGCAAAGCAACTCCATTCTTTTCCAACCACTCATAACATTCTCCTCCCTTTGTAAGAAATTTGGTCAAAGTGTTTCGATGCTTTGTTTTTCATTCTGCATTCTTTGCAGAATATTAATAGACTCAGAATCATAGAATCATTTAGGTTGGAAAAGGTCTCCAAGATCATCAAGTCCAACCTCCAACGTAGCACTGCCAAGTCTACCACTAAACCACATCCCTACATACCACATCTACATACCTTTTGAATACCTCCAGGGATGGTGACTTCCCTGGGCAGCCTGTCCCAATGACTCACGACCCTTTCAGTGAAGATTTTTTCCCTAATATCCAACCTAAATCTCCCCTGGCACAACTCAAGGCCATTTCTCAAGGCCATAACGTGATTCCAGACATAAATCCTGATAATCAAGAACTGTTTCATTAAATCTTTTTGGCTGCTGTTACCTAGCCTTCACTCCCTTGGGAAGCCATCTCAAGTGTGAACATGCTCCTCCTTGCAATATATTTTCTGATGTAGTGTAAGCACATCTTCCATGACCTTAACAAATCACTGCTCATTTGTAGCGTTGGATTAAAGAGAGAGCTCCTTATTTCTTATACTATCCCAACACATGGCTTGTCCCTTGCCTTAAAAGTGTGTACAGAAGCTAGACCATAACCATTTTTCCACATACTGCCTGTTAAGTCTTTAGAGGTGCCTATTCTGCAATGCATCATCTGTTAATGGGATTCCTTCTGAGAAAGCACCATTAACAAAGTTTTCTGTCCTCAGCCTCTTTTCTCCCTATCCTACCTTGTTCTCTCATGAACAATTCTCATATTTGTGCTCTTAACATCCCTAAGGAAATAGGGAGCAGAACCCCAACAGCATGTTGGGTCACACATGAAGGTCATGCTTGGTGTTTTCATCCAGGTATTTGTAGGTACCTCTGGATGGCTGCAACTCTTCCCCATGTGAGAAAGGAAAGCTACAGCATTTGGATGGTTTGGATACTTCTCTTTCAGTATGGGTAGGAGAAGGAAATTTTCATAGCTCTTAAACCCCCCAAAGAAACCATGTTTTGATGCAGTCACAAGCCAAACTTTGTGACATTAGCAATAAGTTATGAAATTGTATAACCTAAAGTGCACTAATATTGCCTTATTTCTTAGCTGCAGAAAGGATCTTTCCTAATAGGGTCCTCCCTGCATACCCTTGAGGGTAATAAAATTGAGCGAGTTTTCTGTAATAAGTCTATGAGCTATGATCTGTGTTGCACAGAAACTCTCTTGCATTTTTGATCTGTTCTTAGGGCAAATTTGACTCTTAGACCTTCTATAATTCCACTGAAATCAATAGGACTGCCTGATGAGCAATTCAGAGTTGAATTTAAGCCTCTGAGACACAAGTGATCCCTAACTAATTAACCTACAAACAATATCATGCATAGACAATTTGCCAAGTTATAGTCTATATTGAAGATCCAAATCCACAAACATTTATGAAGTTCTCTCTTGGTTAATACTATATTCTCAGGTACAAGCATTTTCCCAAAATCAGTGCTAAAGTGTACCAGCATACACTGCTGAAAAGTGAGCATTCATCCCACAAAATATCTGATGGCAGAAAGGCAAGTGCCAAAGCAGTTAACAAACAGAACCACTGAGGTTTCATTTTGCTGGGCACATTTGATAATATTTAATAACAGCAAATCTCAAGGAGTTACAATTCTGAAAATTGTGCTTACTACTTAAGTGGAGGTGTTCTGTGTTAACAACCCTGTAGCCGATTACAGTGTAAATTTGAGCAGCTTTGAACCCTACCAGTCCTAACTTGTTATCAACTTTGACAGCAGATCCACCTTCTCTCTGCGCATGCACAGTATTTAGCAGTAACGCAGTGAAGAACAATATGTATCTCCAGACTCATCTATTTAACAGTAACTATGGCACCAGCAAGACCTGAGAAACCCCATGAGAAACCTCAAGAGATTGAGGAAGAATCATTGGCAGCATCAGTCAAAGGCTATGCTACTGCAGGAAACATTTTTGCCAGCAAAATACAATTCTGAAAAAGGATCCCCTTTTCACACTTATGGAGTGGAAGAAATTTGTGTAGATGTTTAAAAGGTAGAGGAGGAGAAAGGGAAATAGTGGTGTCCAAATGATAAAGTTAGACATTATGTGTGGCAAATAGTATGGGGCAAGAGGTACTTTCTTAGTAAAACCATTTTTGGTGACAGATATTTTGAAATGGTGTGAAAAAATAGCTGTAAAATTTTTTGTTTGTTTTTGTTTTTGTTTTGTTTTAAGTAATATTGTTAATACTTCTTTTTTTATCAGCACCATACTTCATTAAAAGTACTGTGTACCTAGTCTTCAGAAAAGAAAAACACTTTTGGGTACTGCTCACTTTAACACTTAATGCAATTCCCCTCAACATGAGCCCATTTCCAGGTGCCAGCATTCACATTCAGATCCATCACTCACTTTTTCAGTTTTGACTCTGTTGTTCAAAACAAAATTATTATATTTTAACTGATAGAGATGAGGATACCATTTGCAGCTGTTAAATATTCTGTAAGTGCTCAGTATGCAAACTGAACATCAACAACCTATGTTCTTGGTATATTTAATTTCTCAGATTTATTTGTGTCTAAATTGGCTTTGGGTATGTACAATGCAGAATGATTCTACTCTCCCTATACAGAAATTTTAAACAAAATTCCATCACCTAGAAATTCAAAACTTCTAAATATTTGAGAAATCTAATAAAATTGTATCTGTTTTTTCTGTGTCATTTTTTTATTTCCTTTTAACTATCTTTTTTTTTTTTCTCTGAGTTCTCTAAGTTCTCAGCTGTAACTTTGTATTTATTCCATTGACACGCGAGCAAAAAAAAAAAAAAAAAAAAAAGCCGTTCTGATTTTAACTCTGATTTGACATGTACTTTGTGTCATACCTCCAGTCAAAGCAGATTTAAAAACTCTCTCTTTCAGAACCTGGACAAAAATAGAAGAAATACAAATGTTTATTCCAATTGAGTCATAAGGCAATGGTTCAGGGCTTGCCCAGCTGTTTTTGTCTAGACCTTACAGTGGGAGCACTGAATCAAAATAAATGACAAAGGAATTCTATTTCTCTTCAAAATTATCCTTCCTGAAAACTGATAAATGCTTGAGCAAAGCTTGAAGCTTTACAGTTTTAGACTTTAATTTGCACAACTGAAACCAGTCTGAATTTTGGTACTATTTGAAAACAATAGATTAAAATGATTTCACTATTTGTTATGGTTGCACTGACATACAATAAAAGTTTTTTTGGTACCCTTGATCCACATTTATCTACATGCATAAGCTTGAAGTGATCTACTTGTATAATAGTTTATTAATGTATCTTTATCTAAGACTTTTTTTGATGCAACAGTCCCACTAACACCAAATGTAACCATTTTTAATATTTATGCAAATTCAAATGTGAATTAACATGTTTTGCCCTCAAGCCTTGAAAAGGGGGAGCTGAGAAAAGAAAAACAAAACAAACAATAACAATCAAGGGAAGATTGTTAATGCAGTTTTACAAGAGTATTAAATTCAAATAAAATATTTACAGAGGATAAGAAATGCTTTTGGTACACTATGTAATTTACATTACAAGTAGGAGCAACTAATCTTCCACACATTCTGGTTTATAATAGCAAAACATACACACACCAATGGAAGGGAGCGAAGTTTTCATTATGAAACTATTTAAAAATAAATGTGTGAATATAAATGATCTATTTGTACCAAGCTCCAGTAGATCTAAAACGAAAGCCAAAAAGGAAGATGGTGTTGAACAATATTGCTTTCACAAACTGATTTATGTTGGGTTTTGGTAGTAGAGTTATTCCCAATTTATGAGTCCTGCATAACAAAAACAACCATCTCAACCTAACAACAATGAAGATTTCTGCTTGTTTAAATGGCTACTTACTTAATTTTTTTTTTAACAGTGTGCTGATACCAATTAAACACAAGTGCACATTAACTGCTATATAGAGGCTATCAGTTTTTCTTTTCCAGTTGGTAGCTCAAGACAAATAGCCATACTGCTGTTGTAAAGATTTCTGTGTGAGTATATGATTTTTCAGCTTACTGACAATTTGGAGCAAGTGAGAATAAAATGATTTCAGTTGACATAAACATATGGTAAACTGATATACATACTTTAGCAAACATCAAATTTAAAAATAAAGCCCCTCACAAATGCCAGTACATTTTTCAATGAACAAAATGTCTGTATGACCTGATAAATGTTGATTTTAAGCAATCCTCAATTTGGGGGGGNGAAAAGAAAAGAAAAGAAAAGAAAAGAAAAGAAAAGAAAACACACACTGAGAAATAGACATTCTAGACCAAAAGAAAAAAAAAAATTAAATATCAAATACAAAGATGGAGATGTCCACTTCTCTTTTTTTCTTTATTTCTTTTCTATCTTCATCAATAAAATTGTAATAAAATGAACAATAAATTCAAAATATTTTAGCAAAAAACAGTTTAATTTTTGAATGAAATTTCATGGTACAGTATGTCTCCAACTCTAGCTACAAGCATGCAAGTGCACTGATTGCACAGAATATGCATATATTTATGCATATGCATTTTAATAAATATGTTTATGCATAAATCTATGTGTTCTACATCCAAAAATGCTCCTTTTTATTTTTCTTCTCTTGCTTGAGTGTAGAGAGACCTCAGTCAACCTGGTTTTCACTGTTTTATGAAGCAAGGGTCCAGGACCCAACAGTTAAGAACATTTTATTTGCCAAGTTAATTCTAACTACTCCATGGGATTGTCCTGAGCAATTTCCCTTTTGAGTGTTTATGCAATAGGACAGGGTAATTGTATGGTGCTATTGATACAATATAAAGTCTTAATATTTGCTTTAGTAGATCCAGGTTCAAGCTGCTGAAAGCTATCCAGGGTCTCAGCAGGTTCATGGCTTTGCTATTTTTTAAGCCTACAATCATTTTACTGAAAGGTTGCTGTTGTACAGCATTGACCCAGCTGCATATCTAGAGTTCTTCACAACCACAGGTGTAAGCCTTTACTATGCGAGCTAACAACCACTTTCCAAACATGGCCTTGGCTATAAAAGCAGCTTAAAGTGGACTAGAGTGTTATTTTTCTTATCTTATAATAAATTAGCTTCTATTATTATTATCTGGGCCAGCTTCTAGAAGACCACGACAGTTAAATTCTCCTAGCCTTCATTTAAGCTTACCTTTCTTAAATACCTGCAGAAGATGATCAAAATCACTGTGTCTACTTCAGCCATTATTTGATTTTGTAAATGTCAAAACTTCTAGATCTTTAATACACATTTTCCATTTGAACTCTTTACTACTACTGCTAATGAAGCTGGTATAGGTTCTTACTTCAACGCCTTCCCATTCCACTCCGTGGAAAATATAAGATTTCTATGAAAAAAGCAATGTAATTTTTTCTTTTCCTGTGAATTGTCATTTATCATGGTAACATATTTTCCTTATCCAGAACTGGCTGTTCTTGCCCAAGTATGTATTATTCAAGTTTTATGGACTAAATTCTACCAAGTTCTGTGAATAACAAGGTCTTGCTGGAAAGACCCTGCTCCAGAATCTCCCTAACCCATCAAATCAACACATTTTCTGATCCATCTGTAATCAAGGTTACTTTCCCACACTGTGAGTTGTCCTTTATGGAGACAGAGATACAGTGAACATTTTATTGAAATTGATTTCTTTTTTTTTTTTTTTCCTGCCAGTGTATATGTAAGTGCCTAACTTTTGCTGCCAATTAAAATAATGAATAAACAGCATAAAATGTATGGATTAGAAAAGAGTATAATTGCCCTTTTTAGTCATATAAATGAATGGTTGTCTTGCTACAGGGAAGTGATAAACTTGACAGGAAGAGGCAAACTAGACTGGAATTCATTTTCACCTCCCATGGTGAAATCTTTTATTGTTGTTTTTTCTGTGCTACAGTGGTTGAATACAAAGCCAAAGTCACAACAAAGCAGTAACAGCACATTGACGTGTTCCTGGAATTGAAGCCATAGGCAAGTAACACTACTTACTGCCAGGCCCCAGTTCAAGTCTCCTTACAGCCCTCTGGGCATTTCCAGACTAAATAGCTTTGAAAAGGGGAACAGCACATTAGCAGCCCCTCTGAGACAATCTGAGTAGAGTTACTGCATAAAAAGCCCCGTTTAAATTAGTTTAAATTATGTTAATAGAGCTGCAAGCTGCAAAGAAACTATTTATCAGAACTAGTGCAAGACCCTAGAGTGTATATATTTTTTACATCCAACTTCCATTCTCTTGCTGCAGTCCTTAGTGTCTCCAGCAAACCCTCAGTATATGCCATCAGCAATGGGGCATCTCTGGTTTATATCCTCCGTGCTTTGACCAGCTGTGGTCTTTAAATGTCGTTCATGCCAGGGCTTTTCTGTGTCTGTTCCCTAGAGTAAACTGAACCACTCTTTGTACCCTGGAGTGCGTCAAAGCCCCCAGTGCCACTCCAGCATGGCCATAGTTTTGTGCGAGTGGTGCATGGTAGATGGCTCAGACCAGTGCACTCCTCGGTGTTCAGAGATGCAAGGTGAAGTGCTTCAAAGAAACTGCAGTGGTTGCCTATCTGGGTATCACGTAACTTGAGAAGATAGTTCTTAAATATTTGGGAGCAAGGACTACCTATTCACTACATATTAATAGCTAAGAACTTGACCTTGGAGCACCAACTACAATATGAAATGACCGTTGGCAATGACCTGGCATCTCCCAGTGAAAGTATATGGGTCAGAAGCCTTCATGGATGCGACAGATGAATGAATGAAAACAAGAAGGCAGTGGGGAAGTAGAAAAGATATATATAATGTATCCTAAGTGATGCCAAAATGATCATTGTTTTGGTGGTAGGAAAACTTTGTGCCAGGCATGCTGATGCTTCTGCTGGCAAAAACCTGTGCTTTAAGGAAAGTAAATTAGATTGTTTCCAGACCCAATTTCATCCCCTCTGATTTCACAGTGCACTCAGCTGCTTGAAGGAGGGAGAATTGCTCAACAGAATGGCTTCTGAGATGACTGAGTGGCATTGCAACAATAAGAAGAGGTTTGCATTTGAAATTTCATCAAGAGAGACACCACTGCGAGGCAGGACCTGATTCCCATCTCACTAACACCAGCTCGAATCAGCAGGAAGCCAATGAAGTCAATAGGCTATCAAAAGCAATGGGGTTAGACCCACATTAAATGTGTGTGAAAATCAGTGGGAAGAGGTAACAGCTCAACATATCTGTATGTACATTTAAACTCCCAATTCGTGAAAATACCGAGCATGAGAAAAATCAGAGGTAATCTCGGATTATAAATGGGTCCATTTAGTTTTGACATTAAAAGGTGGGTGTCATCTTCCTGGCTTTTGGGTTGCTAATAATTTCATTCTGCTTTTCCATAATTTATAGCCTTTCACAGTTTATTGAATCATTCAAGACTACTCACCCTTTCTTTTTCATCTTTTTATTTTAGTTCTAAAATTTGTGTGTGTGTACATGCTCAGGAAGAAATGTAAAAGAGCTACTTAGCATTTGAAGGAGTGCTGCAAACAGTTATTTCAAGGCTTTTGTTCTAAAATAAAGTAAAAAGCCAAGGGAGGAGATTTTTTAAATTTGTTTCAGAAGAGTTTTTATCGATGAGGTTTAAGAGAAAGATTTTTTCCCCTGGCATAAGCCATCATCAATCTATGGTGGGCTCTAATTTACACCACCTGAGGATTGAAAGTGACATAAAGTGAGCAACTAAAAAGAAAGAGACCACATATGACTCACGTCTGTCACATCGCTTAATATACAGTTACTCAAAGAACGAGGTGACAAGAATTGGTGTAATGCCAAAAAAAAAAGAAAAAAAGAAAAGAAAAAAAATCTTCAACTTTGTAACTTACTGGAAATTTTCATTACTCCTGTAATTGCTTTAATAATGCATCAAATAGAAATACAGAACTACAGCTTGATAATATTAATATAAAATAGTTGGACGGTTTTATTGTTTCCTTAAAGATGAGCTGCTGCAGATGAGTTTGCAGAATGGCTTCTGCAATTTTATTCAGCCCAAGGATCTCTTGTAGGATCTTTCTCATGGACAGCTTGGAACTATTTTCTGTAGACTCACAGTGTAAAGAAACTGCATATCCAAGCGTTGGCTGTGAGATGAGCATGGGGACAGTGTACATACACATGAAATGGCATGCAGAAGAGGAGTCACACAAGCAAGACCCACTTTCTTCTCAGACAAGGTGCCCTGGGGAAGCTTCAGGCAGAAAGCAGTTTCAGGGTCCATATGCCAAGAAAGAGCTCACGTCAACAGAAGACCTTTGCTCAGGAGACCTTTTGCATTGCTTTGTAAACCAGACCCTAACCTTGTGGATACAAGGAAAGGATTTTACTTGAAAGGAGTACCAAGAAACATTCCAGAGGAAATCTCATAATGGCAAGAGTCTGTAGGCAGAAGTGAATGTGCGTTAAGGCACACAGTTCCTAATTTCACCTGTGGAATGACATTTGGTCTTCATACTTTGCTAACAGAATATTATTATTTATAAATCATAGAATCGTTTAGGTTGGAAAAGGCCCTTAAGATCATCAAGTCCAGCCAAATGTGATACTACATGATACAATTTCTCATAAAACTGTGTATGAATCTTTATGAGTATGTCTTCTGAAAGATGTAATAGGAACAAGAAAACTGAAACAAGATATATATAATTATGATTACACAAATATGCATTAATGAAAGAACCTGAGGGATGATAAGGGAAGCTGAAATTCTCCCTGCATCAGAGTGCCAGAAACCCCAGCCATAGGAACAAGGAATGACTAAGAGGAGTCCTTTCAAGCATCCTTCCACAGCCCGTGGAAATAAGACAATAATGATGGAGGGCAGGGAGGACAGCAATAGGCATCTTCAACAATTTGTACAAGAGAAGAGCTGAAGAGTTCAGTTTACCGAAAGAGAAAGACAGATAAAGAGCTGGCATGTTAAAACAGACAAGAAGCATCTTTATTACTAAATACAAACTTGGTAATTAAATAATTACTAAATGATAACAAATTAAATATAAACTTAATAATGTTAACAGATCTTAATGCTTTACTCTATCTCTATCTTTTTATTTATTTTTCTAATGCCCTGAATTGTAAATCTATGTTTTGAAGTAAACATATTCTTTTAACCCTAAATCTTGTCCAGGAAGATGTCCTTGACTGACCTGACACACAATTCCATATCTGTTGATGTAGTGAGTCATAAAAATAATTGAAATGGTTACTCTGGCAAGTGTCTGGCTGCTCAGCCTATACCACAAGGGTGTGCAGAATGGATCACCACAGAAGGGTTGCACAGAGAAGGTTTGAGGTCTGGTGACACAGAAATCGGAGAAGAGGGGTTCACTGGAGAACACGGACAACTGGGAAAAGTCTGAATCATGGGCAAGAAATGAGAATCATGCCTGAATGTGAGGGACTGATAGAGATCTTGCAGCAAGATGCCAAATTATTTTCTTAGGGTACTTCTTTCAAGTGATTTTTGTTGTTGTTGTTGTTCTTTGTTTGTTTGTTTTTCATACAGGAAGGAGAAAGAGGAGGAAGAGACTATGTTCAGCACAAACAGAATAGCCAAGCTTCGCAAGTTGTTAACCCAGATGCCTGGTTTTCTGTGTTTTCAATTCTACATCAACACAGAGAGAACAAAGGATTTGTGTATGTGTGTGTGTGTGTATGTATGTGTTATTTATTCCTAGCAGAGCACTCTGCATTCTTTCTGTACTGCAGCAACTCCAACCCATCAATAAACTGTAATGAAAATAAGAATGTGTGTAAATGTTCCTGTGGGGACAACTGTTTTTTTGATTGATATTAAATATCCTTCTTTTATAAACCAATCTGCAATATTTTCTTTATGCACCATATGAAAAATAATGCAAGGAAAACCTAGTTAGCATTACTGTGACAACTGCCAGAAGGTACGCAATATACAATTTTTTCCCCAAATCATTTCATTTTGGAGAAAAACTTAAAACTTGTGTGCCCATAGCTGTGTGAAACCAGGTAGTGTTATTAATTACATTCACATCAGTCACAAAAATCTCACCTTTCTTAACAAGCTGCAAAAACATTTGAAGTCAGCTGAAAACCTGGAGACAGCTTGGGGTTGGGTGACAGCCGTGTTTGGCTGGCCACATGCCTGCTCTGAAATGGGAACTCTATAACCATGGATTTTTCTATTCCAAATTCCATTACACCCTATCTATGCCCCTAATCTTGAGGCTCAGAGCTGGTTAATAACAGCTTTCCAGAAGGCAAAGCCAGTTCCCTTCTACCTTTGAACGGTTGTAGACATAGTTGGAGAACAGTTGGAGTTTTCAAACACTTTGAAGCACGTTGCTCTCTCATTCTCACATGAAACAGTCCTCTAAAAGTATCTTCTTATATCTACATGACTAGTTGAGTTGGAAAATGTTGCTCTTACTGAAAATTAATATTAAAGCTTTCTTAATTGCTGCTGTTTTATTTCCTTACGTGCCTCAGATGCCTACAGATAACATTTATTTTGATAGTCTAGAGTGATTAATTATAGAAAGATAAAATTAAAGAAGCATCTTTGTGATGAGCTGTATGGGTCAGAGCAGAGGTTCGTTAGGCACTGGTCCACGTGATTGGTAGTGGAGACTCAGGAAAGAAGAGATAGCCACAAGCAGAGGATTGTACACTCCCAGCAATGTCCTCCCACCTTCCAGGAATCTGCCACCTTCTTTGTGTCCTGAGCTAGTGGTTGTAGGTTTAGGTTTATAATCTAGAATCACTTCTAGTTTACCTATCATTCCTCTGAGGGTGTAAGTATACTTAAAATCATAGAATTGCAAAATAGTTTATGTAAGAAGGATCTCTGGAAGTCATATGATTTAATTCCCTGTTCAAAGCAGAGCAAGCTTTGAAGTACTTCCAGAGTAGCCGATATCTATAACAATCTCCAATCACAAGAGGTGAAAACCAAAAAGAAACAGACAAACACATAAAGAACACTCAGTAATTAGTCATCAGTGAATTTCTGCTATAGTCCATGGTTTTCAAGCTTTCCAGAACTTTCTTCCCTATACATGGACTACATTTCTGTAGTCTCAAATGTGCAATATATTCTAATGTCAAATCACAGAGCTAACGTGAAGGGTGAAACTGGAAGCAGATAGCATGTGGAAAGTAAAACTATAGAGAAAAACAAATAAGCCAATACACAAGAATCAATTATTTTAGTCCAACACAGATATTTCTGAGCACCATTTATCAGCTTTACGGCAAGTTACACTCCTATTGCAGCACTGGTTATATCAGGGAAAAAACTTCCCTGGCATGCTGGGTCCTAAACAAAGTGCAGCAAGATAGTGTGCTGTGTCCTGCACCCTCCACTCACTCATGCTATTTTCATGGCTTCACAGACCCCAGTGTAACTCAGCATAATGGAGAAATACCCTCACTGGCAAAATACAGGCATGCATTACACGTAGCATTTTCCCTCTAAACACCCCCCAGTTGTGCAAAGCTATTTTGACGTGCTTCTTTTCTAACATAGTATGGGTGTTCTTCTCCAGGCTATTCTGACCAGACTGTTCAACAGATGGCAAGGAAAATTCATGTCTGTCCTCAGCAGCTAGCCCATATGTGGTTTGAAAAGAAAATGCAGAGAGCTACAGTAACATGACAGAATCCATTACTGGCTTTTAATGCTGATAGTGATGCAGAGATGAGCCATGAGCACAGCTGTATGTGCCTTTGGGAGAACACTTTGCCCAGCTCTGGTTCAGAAACAGATCATTAAAAGTAAATCAATATAACCTGCCGTTCTTCTTCACTCTGTCCTTTTTCAGAAAACTAATCAGCAGCACAGCACTGGATATTGAGAACTATATTCCGACTGAACCAATTCACATCAGACTGAAAGCTAGAGGAAACCAGGAGCAGAAAAAAAGGGAGGATATATTCTTTCTAAAGAAAAGTGAGGGTAAAAAGTCACTTGCAAAGAAAATTATCATGCTGCTTTTAGGCTATGAAAACCATGATGTTACAACCCGCATCAATATTTTTTGCAAAAAGAAAGAGCCAGGGCTAGGTTTTGTTTTGCCAGTTCACACTTTTGTAGCTTGCATGCAATGTTGAGTGTTTCCATTATTAGCAATATGCTGGGTCTTTACCATCATTTCTGATAATTACCATACAGCATAAGCACAGTAAAAGAACTCTGTCTTAAATAATTATTTAATGTAATATTTTACCTGTTTTATTTTATGATTGATGAAAAAATAAGGTAAAAAGAGACTAGATGGCTTGTGTAAGGCAGAGCAAAATACCAATTTGTGCCGCGTTCTGGGCCCCAGCATGCCAAGCCCATGCGCTAACCATAGCACTATCTGTATCTTTCTCATCTTGGAATCCTACAAACTTCTCCAGTGGTGTAAGCTAGATGTTTTTGCCCTCTGAAAGCAAGATGTTTTAGCAGAAGATTTACCAAACTGCCAAAGATACACCTTGAATAAGCTCTGAAGTTCATGAGAGCCCTACTAGCTCTACTGGAAGAGCTAGCCAGGAAACAGAATTTCCCTTTTGTGAAAAAAGTGATAGTTAAGGGAAAAAAAAAAAAAAAAGAACAACAACAAAAACAAAATAAAATAAAATTGCTAGTAAAACATATGTAGAAATTAAATTCATTAATACGCCTTGATGTTCCTGAGAACAAGCTTGTGTATCCCAAAATATGTTCCTGGCAGCCCTGATCAGGTGAATGCATTTCCAGTCTGGATTCCTGGAGGGTCTGGCCCCCAGCTCATCTTTAATCTGCTTGCCAATCAAGCAGATAAGCACCACTATCTGGAGGCATTTTGACTAAGAAAGAAAGTTTATTGGAAGGCAGATTGGTGGGTGCGCTGGCAGGGAACCAGGCAGGTTTTCTGTCAGCTTAGCTCGTCTTGGAATCAACATGTCCCTGAGGAATGTTTCACTTTGACAAATCGGCATTTTTCCAATGGAAAACATTTGTCAGAATATTTTTGCCCACTTCTGTTGCATCTTCATCCTTGTCACTCTGCCCTGACGAGAAAATTTGACTGTTGAGATTAGCGCAGATCGGTTGCTCTTCTCTCCAGGCAAGATGCTAGGGTTACTTTTCTCCCACTCCTTCCCCTTGGGCAAAGTCTAAAGGATGTAACACTGGAAAAAAAAAATTCTTTTTTCTTCTGCTCCTTCTCTGTCACCATCCTTTACAAAATCCTGCCAGAATATTGGCTACAGCAAAAGTTGTGGTTTACTCTGTAGCAATGTTTATGTGCTTTTGTGTAAGAGAAGAGAGATTAGAGATGAGGTTTGTTTAGTCTCTAGTATAACACACTATCACTTGGATGTAATAAAATACGGGTGCATTATTTTTAAATACCGCAGCAGATTTAATTACTTCTACTTGCAAAAATAAACGCCACTTGTTGCCACAATTATCAGGTACAATAGCAAACATCAAGCACTCTGCTGCTAGCACAGATTTAATGAGAAGCAGACACTTCATTCAGGTTCCCTTTTTCCTCCAAAATGCAATTAACAAACCGTGATTAGTTGAGCTAATTCCAAATTGTATTCAAATGAAAGCAATTTGGCTGGTTTGTAGGTCCAATAGTTGGTACTTTCTGAAGTCCCTAAAAGAATTAATTGCATGTTTCCGTCCAAACATGTTGTAGGGAGTGGAACGATAAAAGTTCTCTTTGATACAAAGGCTTTGTTTTTGACAGTGCAAATCATTTTTCTATAAAATCGTATCATTTGGACCAGACTACAAGACTAGCTGAGAGATTTGTATCTGCACCAGAACTTTCTCTTCTTCTGAGAGAGTGTTGTCCCTAAATGTGCAAAATGCTCCTCTTCATCATAATCACATACCCTCCAGCTCTGACCTCTGAAACCCTCCAGCTACTGACATTATAACTAACTTCACATAAATAAACATGCTGTTAATAGCAATTTGTGATTTATGCCCACATCCTGAAAGGAAACTCTCAGATGTGTTCTAATAACTTCTAGCAACTGATAAATCAGTGACATGTTTATATGAGTGTGATTTTCTTATCTTCCTTGCAAAGCACTTGGTCAGAGATCTCAGCTTCACAGTAAATTCAGAATATCTCTGCAGTTTAATTTTCAAACAAGTTCAGACACAGTAGCTGTGGCAACATAATGACAACTTGTATGGCAGGATTAATGGTTTCAGTTCCTACCCAGAGCAACCAGAATGCTTTCTATTTATACCTGCATTATTTCCATGTCATTTATTATTTCTCAAGTATCCCAAGAGTTAAAAGTCTGAAAAAGAAACTGCAAAGTACAAGCAACCAAAATATATAAGGACTTCAAAATGGTATGATCACTAACTCTTCCAAATCTCCAATGAACTATTGCCACAAACCTAACAGGGCCCATAAAAATCCCATTGTTTTTTATGCAAGAAGCAGACTGTTTTCTTTGGAGTCCTGGCCAAATTCTTATTACCTCCAGCCTACCTAGAATTCTCCCTGAAGTATTAATGGGATGTGTTTTTCTTCACTTTCTGCCCTAAATTTTTGTAAACTGCTCTAGTAAACAGCTGCCCAAACCTAGCTATGCTTTACCAGTGAGCAAAGTAATAATGGATTCATACACAGCACACATTCACATGCAGTAGGTACGTTAGAAAGGTGTCAAACACAGTCAATAAGAGTATGTTATTAGCTGTGCAAACTGACCACCAGCTGTCTCAAAATAGATAAAATAAGAGTTAGTAATAAATGCGAAGTTTTATTTGTGATTAAGGACATTTTATTTATTTGCATTGAAATTTATCCCAGGATTTGCTTGTGACTCTGCTTGCATGACAGCTAAGTCAATTAGTTAAAAATAGGTCCAATATTCCATGTTTTTTGCATCCATAGAGCTGCAGAAGTAGCTGATCTGCATTCACACCCCAGTGAGGATGAAGACTCAATGCACATAGATGAAAAGTGCAATTTTTTTTTTTCTTTTTTTTGATGGTGCTCTCACTGGGTTGCCCATATGTAATCAAGGTTACAGCTGAAATTATAATAACCAAACCAAGTTTTACAGCACTGTTTTTCCTTGATATATCCACTCAGCTCTTACTATCTTGGACTCCCACTCTCAGTCACGCCTCAGGTTTTGCAATTTACACAGATGTATGGGATAAAGGCCCATCAAATTCACAGAGATTTGTCTTTTGTCTTTCTAGTCTTCATCACTCATTAATGACACTCACAGACATGGCTTTGACTGTTTTCAATTTTTTCTCCTCCACTCCCCCTATTTCAAGTTGCACAAAGAGCTGTGAAACAAAGACTCATCAAAGTCATCATTACACTACATTTATCTGCATAGAACTGCCTTTCTCGTTTATTAGCCTTTTTAAATGTTCCAAGTCCCTTTGTGGCTGGATTCCCTCTCATTATTTCAGCTTCCTTGTCAACCATTGCTGACTATTTCTGCAACTGCCCTCCTCCTCCTTTCCCCCTTTTTGATTTTTCTGGGCCAAATACCACTATGCATAATCTTCCAATTGTTTAAATTCAAACAAAATAGCACTTTTTGTTATTGTTAGCAAAAAGACAATTTAAAATGAGTTATTGTTTGCACTGATTTTAATCTGTACAATTTATTAATCCCTTTCTTTTAATTTTTGAAGAGTGAGAAATCTTTGCTGGTCATTTATATATATGTTTAATAAAGTGTAGATATGAAACAACCAGATAACCAAATTACTTTGCATCAGATCAAATACAGAAGTCCCTTTAAAAATGTCTTCTGTAATAGCCCATATTTTTTTATATATGAAGAGCAATAAATTAACTGTGGGGGAAAAAAAAAACAAACAAACCATATTTGTTGATAATGTTGCCTGCAATTCTCCCAGGGACCTCCCATGTCTTATTGAAAAGAGAAAATCCCATAGCCTTTCCTCTGCCCATATGACTGAGCCACTACCCTGTGGCATGGTGACTCACTAGGTGGTGACAAGCTGCCTTTCAGACTTCCTTTGTCTTTAGGTGTTCTGCCTAAATGGGAGGTTTTCCCTGCTTCCACCTTCTTTTATTCTTTTATCCCTGTTAATAGGCATTTATACACATCAATGAGATCCTCCCTGATCCTCCTCTTCTCCAGGCTGATCAGTCCAGCTGTCTCAGCCTCTTATCATATGTCAGATGTTCCAGTCTCTTTTATCATCTTCATGGCTCTTCGTGGCCTCCCTCCATTAAGTTCACATCTCTGTTACACAGGCGAGTCCAGAACAGAACTTCAGACTCCACCTTCATCTGTGCCTACTCTAGCATGCTGCAGCTTGAGAAGGATGATTTTCCAGCATTACATGAATACAGAGAGTGTGATAGGAGCAGAATTATGCTCAAAAGGAAGATGTTTCACATGTGTATCCAACTCATTCTTCAATAATTAAACATATATTTATAAGCTAACCAATTTCATTTGCTAACAGACTTAAAAAAACATGAATGTTCCTAAAATATTTGTATTTTTTTCAGATTATTCTCTTTTTCTGCATTGCTTAATAAAGTTTAATAGCTCTTCTCAAATTAAACTTAATTAATATGCCAGCTGTACCCATTTCTGAGCACACAAAACCCCCAATGGTTTATAATAAATTAATACATATGGTTATGGTACATCTTAACATGAAACTCTCATTTGCATGTTGGATGCCAGTATCTATTAGTTTTGCTTCATAGTTCTTACATTAAGTTTATCTTGACATCAATCTCCCTGTCGATAAGTACAATTAACTACACATTAATTCACTCTAAGTGGATTTTTCTATCCCAGTTTGTAACTGAGGGATGCATGTTTACTGAAAAACTGTTCTAAATTCCAATATTTTCTTACTGCCCTGCTAAACTTCTAATCCCTCTCCCCTGTGGGTCTCCATTACCCAGCTGCCATTTGCATTGATTATTTTTTTGAAGTTTAGGACTTCTGGCAGTTAATGCAGGCATCATTGCACATTGGTTTGGTGGTCACATGTACTCCATGTTCAACTGCAATTAAGCACATACATAAGTGTTTCCAGAATCAGCATCTCAATGTCAACCTCTGCTTTTCATTATCATCCATTAGAAAGAAACACTGGAAATGCTGGAAGCACAGATATTCTCAACCATTTGCTGATCTTTAAGGTTCCAGCAGAGACCAGACATGAAGGCATGATGATACTTAAGCTGCAGACGTCTTCCAAAGATTAGGATAGAAAAAGTCATATCCTCAGCAGTGTATAATATTTCAGTTCTGGGTCCCTGCTTAGATATGTATATTTAAGGCAGTTTGAAACTTCCTAAAATATATTTTTTGTCCTTCAGCTTCTGGTCCAGAAGGGACCTGTGGATCCCATGTCATATCTAGCTGACCTGCATGGATGTCTCAGGTAACTTATGGCCATTCAGATGACATTAAGCACTTACGTGTGGACAAAGGACTCAACCCACCACTCCGTGGAGACCTTATAGCAGCCTTCCAGTACCTAAAGGGGGCCTAAAGAAAAGCTGTAGATGGACACTTTATCAGGGATTGTAGTGATAGGACAAGGGGTAATGGCTTTAAACTAACAGAAGGTAGATTTAGATTGGACATCAGCAAGAAATTCTTTACTATGAGAGGGTGAGGCACTGGAACAGGTTGCCCAGAGAAGTTGTGGGTGCCCCATCCCTGGAGGTGTTGAAAGCCAGATTGGATGGGGTTTTGGGCAACCTGATCTAGCGGGAGGTGTCCCTGGCCATGGCAGGGGGTTGGAGCTAGTTAATCTTTAAGATCCTTTCCAATCCAAACCATTCTATGATTATGATTCTATAAAATTTAAAAAAAAAAAAAAAAAAAAAAATCAGCCTGAGACAGCCAGCCTCATTTAGGTGTTCTCAAATGAATTAAGTGACCGGGTTCCCACTGCTGTAATCAATCGAGAGTTATTTAGTAAAGAAATTCATATAACTAAAAGTATGTCTTTAATATAACACAGAAAGAGCAGGCTATCCTGCCCGAGAAGATCCTCCAGTGTCACACCTACCAGCCATCTAAATCACATCTAAGCAAGAATCTCTCTAGTTTGGATAACCAAGGCAATCTAAAATTACTGTTATGTTCATGCATGTGAATCCCAGCCACTGCTCCTGGTCAGCTCTAGGCTCCACTAGCTATACTGAGTACATACTGACATGTAGAAGTCTAAATGTGAGCATTCCATCTTAGGGGTCCAAATACCTTCAAAGATTTGGCTAAAAGCTATATGTGCTATATGTGCTAAAGATATATGTGCTAAAGCTATGTAACTATATATATGTGTACACATTTAGGTATAGATATATATATGTACATATGTATCGATAGAGAAATATAGTTTTAGAGTAATCAGAAGCATACATGGCTAGAAATGTTCATTCTGATGGAACAGTAATAATAAAAATATCACCACCACTACCACCCCATATTTATCCTATACCCATAGACACTATTTTGGGCTCAATGCAGAACACTAGCAGAGTAGCATCACCATTCCTGAATGCATTTTTTTCTAAACAGAATGTTATAGAGTAAGAGGATTTTTGTGAAGTTTAACTCTTATCAATTTCAAATGTCTCACTTCCTCTACTGACAGAGGTAAGGACATTCCTATATCCATCAAGTATCTTTGAAAATTTCATGGCAGTTTTAAAGGATAGGGACAATTAAACAAATTAAATATTA
>VXAL01017271.1:64507-76173 GCA_013399475.1 Chauna torquata
AGCAAGAAAGCACGGAAGGAAGCAAGTGACGAATGAAAGAAGGAAGGGAGGAAGGAAGGAAGGAAAGGAAATAGATTTCTGAAACAGCTAGAGAGGAAACCTTAAATTGCATGGAAATTGTGCTTCAAACTTTGTCTAGCCCACAGTGCCACAACACATGAAAAGGCCAATTGCTTCAAAATCTATCCTTTTAGGTTTTCAGAGAAAATGTCTTTTATTATAACCACTGGTGGAGAAGTGGTTTTGGGAAGCTTTACAATACCAGCACTCACATATCTTTCTCCAGCACATGAATTATGTTCCAACAGAAAATTACAATGTATTAGGGAAAGAATGTTTTAAATTATAACTAATATGGCTGCATATAGGTTCCTTGCAGCAGCAGCAATTTACTCCTGAGTTAGAAGACTCCAGACATCCCATGCTGTGTGTGAGGCAGAACACAACAGCACCATGTAATAACGGTCCTAGAAAGAAAACCACAACCCTATGCCCTTGCTTTCTTTGTCTTGAAGAAAGTGATATTCACGCAACTTAGAACTTTCTTCTGACATTGATTTTGCTATATTTAGTGTTTGGCTAGTAATCTGCATATTACCTTTGCATTTTTCTCTATTGTATACAAATAATCATGGCAATGGGGAGAGTTAGAGAACATTAAATACCTAGACCTTCTGCAATCTGACATCTTAGACCAAAATCCAGAGAGATATTCCAGTGCTACATGAAAACCTCAGCTGTGTTAGCACAAAACACTTAGTCTAATTAATAACTGGAGAATTCCCTTCCATTCTTCCTCGACTCCTTTCCCCAAGGCTCAGATATGGATTTTATATTCAGTTTAATTTCATTCATTCAGAAGTGGAATACCAGGCCCTCCTAAGCAAGGTGACAACAGTGAGGTTAGAAATTCTGAGACAGACATCATCTGCGTACTTTCATAATAAAATGGCATTGCCCAAAAGGGGCAGTTACACGAAGATGAAAAGAGTGATTTTGTGGCAAAGATGAATGCTGCATCTTCAGATGCAATGTAAAGGAAGTTTCTTAACAGCAGTAGGAAGAAGGCTCTCAATTTGTGGAAGGGAGTTTTCCTTTCCTTTCCTTTCCTTTCCTTTCCTTTCCTTTCCTTTCCTTTCCTTTCCTTTCCTTTCCTTTCCTTTCCTTTCCTTTCCTTTCCTTTCCTTTCCTTCAAACAGAAAGTATGTATAACAAAGACACAATTTAAAGTTTTTAAAGTCCAAATCAAAATAATATCTTCCTTAACCATTTCTATCACACTCTCAGAAGAGATGTGAACAATATTTAACCTTACAGCAGTTAAGTGTGTAAGCAAAAAGTGCTTCTAAACATATGATTTATATGTATAGGCATAGCATATTTGTAGGCATAGTATTTATACACTTCCACAATATTTATAGCCATCCTAAGCTCATCTTAAACTCAGACTTCCCATAGTGGGGAGTGGAGGGGAGTGGAGGGGCGACAGGACCCGAGGGAATGGCATGGAGCTGTGATAGAGGAGGGGCAGGCTGGGTGTTAGGAAAAGGTTCTTCACCGAGCGGGGGATCGGGCACTGGAACAGGCTGCCCAGGGTGATGGTCATGTCTCCGAGCCTTCTGGAGTTCAAGAAGCATTTGGACAATGCTCTCAGACATATGGTCTGATTTTTGGGTGGTTCTGTGTGGAGACACGAGCTGGACTCTATCCTTGTGGGTCCCCTCCACTTTGGGATATTCTATGATTCTATATAGGCAAAGTAGACTCAAAGCCAGGTCAGCTATAAAACAGGTACAGTCAAGGAAGCTCCAGAAACTATTGTCCCATCTACCCACTGAAGACTCAAGCTCTTACCTAAGTTATCCCATAAACTCTGACAGTTGTTCACCCGCAAAACAGATCTTATTCTCAGAACTATTTTGCTGTAGGATCCTATTGTATCAATGGGATACAATGGGAAATGAAGGAATGATCTTCTCATTGCTGTGTTCCTGAAGAAAAATTGTGGTAGAATATTGCATCTTATTCTCTTTATTCTTTTAATGGAAATCTTCGAGACCTTCTTTAGATTGTCACTAATTCTTTATCTGAACATGAATTAGAACTGACTAGTAAATCTATTGGAAGTTAACTTAAAAACTCATCTTAATATAAAAGTCCCAAAAGAGAAACAAGAAAACTAGGCACAGAAAAATTATATCAAACATTTTCTCTGACAGAGCAATTTTCATCTCTATGTGTTATAAATGCATTATAAAGGAGGTTAATTGTCATTATTACCGCTTTCTTTTCAGATTGGTAAATTTAGTCAGAAAGAGATTACATAATTTAACAGAGATCCAAGCTGAAAAGTGAGAAAAAGAACCTGTATCTCTTTGAATACCTGTCTGTTTGTTTGTAGCTCAGCCAACCATGAAATAAGAGAAAAAGATTTAAAGCAATGGAAATGTAGCAATCATTTGACACATCACAGTAAATGTGTGAAAATGTGTTTGAAGTGGCCAACTTTGGTTAGAGCTCTCTGTTCTTCCTAGGTCTAAAATGCCAGCTGAAAGAAGACAAGAGAGCCAGCTTACAGTATTATATTTGGGCCAGCTTTTGATAAAATTGTGTGGATAATATTCAGCAACAACATAAAAAGACCTGTCCTTGGAATTAAAAACTCTTATGGTATGATACGAGCAAATTGTTTGGTTTCTTTGGATTATATATAGCTTCCCTTTTTATTTCATTTTTAATGTAGAAAACAGTCTTAATTATGATTTTAAATCAGTTGCTGTATATGTCTAATTTCAACACAGTTGCATTGATGTTGCATAACTTAAAAGATCAAAAGCTATTTATAAAAGGATAGAAGAAACCTACTGGTTTTTTGTTTGGTTGTTTGTTTTCTGCGACTACAGCAGTAATACCTTTTCCTGTTGCTGTTCGTTATGCAAAATAATTGCCTCTTCTGAGATTAATAGCACCCCATAACACAAAGCCACAGGTACAGGTGATATTAGAAAGGACGACTCCAAACACATGATGCTTCTATGCATTTAGGTTATCTCCTTACCTTTTTAACTGCCTTTTGTAGACTGGGAATTGTTCATAGTCTAGTTACATAAGCATTTTTCCTTCTGTAAAGGAGTCTTCAATCAAAAAACTCTCAGAAACCATTCAGCTAGAACTGTGATAACAGGGTTTTCTGTAATAGTATGGTTCCAATAAAAATTTTACATAGAATCATAGAATATCCTGAGTTGGAAGGGACCCACAAGGATCATCGAGTCCAACTCCTGGCTCTGCACAGGACCACCCAAAAATCAGACCATGTGTCTGAGAGCGGTGTCTGAACACTTCTTGAACTCCAGCAGGCTCAGTGCTGTGACCACTGCCCTGGGCAGCCTGTTCCAGTGCCCGACCACCCTCTTGGTGAAGAACCTTTTCCTAACACCCAGCCTGACCCTCCCCTGTCACAGCTCCATGCCGTTCCCTCAGGTCCTGTCGCTGTCACCAGAGAGCAGAGACCAGCGCCTGCCCCTCCGCTCCCCTCGTGAGGAAGCTGCAGGCCGCCATGAGGCCTCCCCTCATCTCCTCTTCTCTGGGCTGAACAAACCAAGTGACCTCAGCCGGTCCTCATACGTCTTGCCCTGCAGACCCTTCCCCATCTTTGTAGCCCTCCTTTGGACACTCTCTAACTCTGTGCTTACTCTTAAGCATAGACTTGCAAATAGATGTTGGTGATGTCCTTGTACACCTGCCGGTGTGCAGAGAGGCACAGTGGAACAGTTTTGTCAAGCACAATTTTCCCTGCTTCTAGAAGAAATCTGTCTGCTTTACTTTATGTCCCTTCCTTTCACTGTTTAAGTTTAAGCTGCTTTTCTTTTCTCTCTAGCTTTCTTTCTATCTTTCTCTGGTTTCCTTCCTCTTCTTTTCCACCTATCTAACATACATTTTCATCCCACTCTTTTATCCTTCCCTCATTCATCTTAGTTTTTTTTCTTTTTTTTAAATTATCCTTATACCGCATGGACTGTCAGATGGCATGCTACCACTGTAAGTCATACTACCAAAACATTAGCAACACTCTGACCTTTGTTTTCTCTAAAAACTAGGAAAGAAAACATTTTCATGTTCTGAGGGTATCAGATTGCTCTGTAAACTCTGATTATTATGATTTATATTCTCTGATATTTATGCCTGCTGATACTATTAATATTTGTAAATAACTCAAGATACCATTGCAGATTTAGACCTCATCATAGCCCTGGGACTGCTTACTGTGTCAGTGTGAATATTCCAGATTCACATTAGTGCCATGGAGATCATCTGGGCTCCAGACCTTCTCATTGCACTCCTATAATCCAGGCATTTTTGAAAGAAGCAAAGAAAAATTATCAAAATACTCTCACTAGCTGCTGACAAGAAGCAGAAAAGCTCAGGCTCACGTCACATCAGCTGAACATCCATCTATTTTCATCATCAAACTAAAACTAAGCCTTACTTGATCCTCTGTTAACAACATTTGTAAGCTCCTTAAACACTCTGAGGTGTACTACAGCATATGATTTTGTGAAGAGCACTTTTCAAACTGTATCTAACTCTGTGAATCAAGCAGCTTACGAAGGATTCAGTAATGGCTTCTGGTTATCAATACACTGCTCTTGTGAGCAGGGACTTTGATTAGAAATTCTTATTACTGGAGAAAACACATTTCTGAGAACAGCTTGGATTTCAGAAGAAACATCACAAAAGTTAAAAACCTCAAAAAATGTAGATTATTCAAGAATTAACAAGAAGCTCTTTTCTTTCACTGTATTTGTCTACCTTGACCCAGGTACATACAAGTTCAGCAGTTTGTTCTCTGATGGTGTCAGCAGCTGACATGTCAAGAATAACCCATGAATTTACTGCTCTCCAGCAACCCCCTACCAGTATTTCTATAGGTCATCCAAAATGAGAGGAATGTGGGGGGATCATTTTATTTCAGAATTCTTAGTTCAGTTTTATTCTGCAGCTTATCCTACAGTTCTTCAAAATAAAAACTGCGGGGGGGATGATGACCTATCTGGATAAAAAAGGTCATGTCATTCATCAGTTTAATATTTAGAAAGTTTTAAGTTAGGATGAAGTTGTTTTGTTTTGTTTTGTTTTTGTTTTTGTTTTGTTTGTTTGTTTGTTTTCTTGTTTGTTTTTTTTTCATGCTGATGATCCTGTGCGGTCTCTTCTTTGGTTTCTTTTTACCTACTGACTCCTGTTTTCATCACATTCACTAGCACATCAGTTCTCCACCTGTGAAGTGCAGCACTGGAGTGTGGTCAGAATGTGATGAAGGAGATTCCAGCTCCTGCAGCCCTAAGGGCTTTCCACTGTTTGTATTTTAACTTCACACCTGTGCTCGCTCCTTTTCCAATACCAGCACTGCCTCTGTGCTGATATTTCCACGTAATGCTGCTCTTTGAAGATAGGTTACTCTTGGGAGAAAGATTGGAAATATATTCACTACGACATTTTATTGAAAAAAATCTTCCCACATATTGTAGCTGCCACTGGCATTGCCATTCAATCCATTGCCTTATGTTCAGCCAGACTATATTAAGATTTGTGCAGCATGTATCTGCTCTAAAGAAGAGAACACACAACTACAAGAGATGAAAAGTGATAATGTTGAAGAATTTGAGATAAAAGAGGATGTTCATTTCTTTTAAAAAAGCAAGATAATCTTTTCAAGGATATCTAAATTAATTAAATGTACCATGTGGGTGAAAATTAGCCACAAGGAAAACCATATGGATAATTATAAATGAGAATCAAATACTAATTATAGTAATAGAAGTACGCTTAAGACTCATGATCAATTTTATTGAGCCTGCATGAAGAAGAAACATAGGTTGCAGTTTCAGAAGATGATAGCATTGGCAGCAAACCTATTGCAAAAAGTTCAAAACCTCAGCTCAACGCTCACTGTTTACTGCTTTTAATTTGATCATTTCAGTGAGGCAGTTCACCACAAACCCACAAACAGCTGTACCAGCACAAGTGAGACTGAGATGATCACCATTGTAGGAAGACGGAATGGCAGAAATGTCTTAAGCTGCTTTTGTATGCCAAACAAATGACTTGTGAAACTACACCCCAAAGCTAGAGCCATAAATTCTCTATACTAATACTTCTTAGGTGCCTGCATCCTGACATGAAGCCTGTAATGTTGGATAAGTAAAGCATTTCAGAGTCGGATTCAGAAGAAGACAACCAGAAAGATGCATCATAAACCCTTCACTTCACTGTCCCATGAGCACATTCCAGGGCTCTACTTATGTGTACTGGGCCTGCGTGGGATGGAGTTAAATTTCTTCGTAGTAACCCATTTGGTGCAGTGTTTCAGATTTGTGACCAGACTGACCAAAGGGATATCCCATACCATATGACATCATGTTCAGCAATAAATCTGGGAGAAAGAAGGAGGAATGGGGGTACATTAGGGATTATGGTATTTGTCTTCCCCAGTAGCCATTACATGTAATGAAACCCTGCTTTTCTGGAAATGGTTACAAATCTGCCTACCAAAGGGAAGCAGTGGATGAATGCCTTATTCTGCTTTACTTACACGCACAGCTTTTGCTTTACCTATTAAACTATCTTTATCCCAACACATGAGTTTGCTTGCTTTTATCCTTCCAGTTCTCTTTCCCATACCACTGTGGTGGAGTAAGGAAGTGGCTGTGTGGGACTTAGCTGTCTACTAGGTGTAAACATTATATCAGGTTAATTTATTCAGTTCTCTGCTCTCTCTGAAGCACTGGTAATGGTCCCTCTTCCTCTCTCTCTCCCTTGTAGTCCAGTTAACCCTGAATTAATCTACTGAAAAACTTCATTTCAGAATGAGCAGAATTTTCCCACTCTGTTTTGTGCATGAACTTCATCTCTCTGTCTGATTACTGAAACTCACCTTTTGCAAAATGACTCATCAACTGTCTCCTCTGAACAGTGAACTTCCATGGCAAGTGCAGTGACATGCAAGAAGACCTGGGCAGGAGCTTTGAACTTTTCTCACTGAGAGAGACAGAGTGCTTTGCTGCAAAGCAGTCATTTTGTAAAAGACAGCACTGTCTTCTTTTTTTTCTACATTTTCAAGTGAGGGTAGCCATGGTACTCTGAATAATGCCTAGTCTTTCCATGGATAAAGTTAGGTTTGTATTTCCCCCAGGGCTCTTCATGCAAGGGAATGCATCAGCTGTTGCTTCCACATGGACTAAGGCTGGTTGTAATAACTCATGTCTTTATTGTTTTAAAATAGTGCATACACAGAGAAAGATAGATAAGCACAAACACAGAGAGAGAATTGCCTGCTGACTGCAGGCGTAGGATCTACTTGCTTGCATGTAGACATTTACAAGGACTGTAATTATCTTAGGATCCTACAGAGCCAAAAGAGATACTGGATACTTTGTCACATCCTGAAATAGATGCTTAAAAGAACTTTAAAAGCAAAGCAATATTTGATGGCATGTCCTAAGAACCTTACCCAGAACAGTATTTAAGCTTTAAAGAAGTGAAAGTTTTCTCCAGTGTCTCTGGCATTTCAGTTTACAGTATACTGTGTGGTTGCCTTAAACAGTGATGTTTTTCTGAACTGGAGGCCAAAATCCAAATGCTTTTTAGGGCCAATGTCTCCCTCAAGCAGTGTGTCATCACTCCTGTTCAAAATCAACAATAGCTTAGCTTACAGTAATGAAGGCAAAATCAACCCTTTGTATGTAAACTATCATGAATCATATTTACTGTAATGTGCATTGGTAAAAATAATAAGGTAAATATTTCATTATCTGAAGAATATGAAACATATTTTGAGTATTAATACATTAGATCTTCGTAGCTTGTGCAAAAACATTACAGAACTTGCTCACACAATGTTCGAGCTTCATTGTTTTGTTCAGCCACTGTATGCAGTTTTGTTTCTAGCCTGCTGTCTTTCAACAGTATGCACTCACCAAGAGAGGGATGTCTAAGGGTCAAGAGGGAATTGTGTTTTTCTCCACTAGGCATTTTAAATAGAAACATTTCCCACAGACGTTAAAATGAAAACAAAACAAAAACTTCTGAACACTTCTAACAAAGTAGCTTTGTGGAATTTTCTGAATAATTGGCACTGACAATCCCCTTGTGAGCCTCCCTACAGACAAGAGTTTTATGTGAAGTTCTCCTTTTTTTTTTTTTTTNTTTTTTTTTTTTTTTTTTTTTTTTTTCTGCATCAGCTTAAGAGTGTCAGATTATTCAGTCACATGTCCTGAACTTCCAGAGAAGGTTTTACAGGTTGTAAGGAAGGGAAGTTAATTGTTTCTGATGAAGTGTGTCTGATCCTGTGTTCTGATACTGTGCAATGAGATTTTGTTTCTGATTTTTTTTCTTCCAAAACATCTCAGACAAAAAAAAACCACATAAAACATAGGGTTTATATCTTAATCAACTCACTGCTTTTGTGTTATTTTGATGTGAGTGGCTAGCTCTTTGATTTTTCAAATAATGCTGACATTAAAATGATAATGTCTCCACTGTCTTCCTCTTATCTTTTCCTTGCATCATGAGTAGCTTTCATTTATTCCAACTCATTCCCAAACATGGGATCAGGTAGTCTTTCAATCTTAAAGGACTTCTGCTATCTCCTCTGAAAATCAGACTATGCAACCAACATGCTACTTACTGAGTCAAGAAGGTTTTCATTTGGACACTGTTTTTCATCTAGCATGACAAAGTTTTCTTTACACTTATGATGTTATTTAAATACCTGCCAGCCATAAAGAGAAACGGTGGCTTGATCATGGCTTATAAATGTCTATGTGGGAAAATATTTTTTATAGCAAAGGTTTTTTTTTGATCTAAGAAGGAGAAGCCATAACAAGATCCGGAAGTTGAAAACTGAAATAATGTAACCTAATTTCAGGCTAGAAATAACAAAGAGAATTTACCACTAAAACAATTAATAAATATTTTCATGCTTTTCCAGCACTTGAGATCAAGACAGAATACCTACTTCAACACATAGAAGTGCACTTCACTAAACTGTGAGCTTGAAACTGGAATTTTTGAATGGACATCTGTTCCTGTGGTTACTGGAAGCAAGTTCAATAAACATATTGGTCCCTTTTGATCGCCGATTATTGAAAGAAAAGAACTACAGTAAAACAAAAGAGGATAAAACTACATGGCAATATAACCTATGAATAACCTTGTAACAATTTTAATTTGTCAAATTTACTTTTTCTTTTCCCAGCAAAGCAGATATCTTTAGTCATAAACTGACCAGAACAAGAGAAACAAACATTTTATGGCACAATTCATTTTGAGTAGTATTATTAAACTATACTGGCCTGAATGAATACTAGTAATCTCATAGGTATGTTTCTACAACTATTATAATGACTTTAGCTTTTTCTAACCAGTAAGAATAAAAGTTTAAAAAAGCGAACATGGAATACCAGTTTAGACTGTAGAACTTCCCACTGTTGTTTCTGTGGGAGAGATTTTGTTCTAGTTTTGGGAAGACTGGTGGAATAAGAGTTAGGGAACAGCTCTGTAGAATATTACTGTTTGATAAACACTTTTTATAGAGTTACTTAGCGTGTAATATACATGCTATTGAACCATAGAAGTGTTCAATAAATTCACTGGAACTTATTAACTATTAAATCTATGGGGTTTCTTGGAAAAGGAAACAGTTAGCAGTTATTTCTACAGAATTCTTTCAGTTTGAATTTGTTTAGTCCCTTTTCAATTCCTTTCACAAAAGGAATCTGAGGAACTGCTGCCATCCAGCGCTGATAAGGTCTATGGTTCTCAGAAAAGAAAGATTATTTTGATATTTGAGGGTAGAGATATGCCAGTGCTGCTGCAGCTTGATACACATGTTGCTAACACCCATCTTCCAACAACTTACAAGAACATGAGGCTAAACTACACAGAGCATCAAAAGAGAGCATCTGGAGAGCGTACAACAGATCTACAGATCTCCCTCTGTTATGTTTTTCAACTGCATTGAAGCAATAGCCTTATGAGACTTTCTCTTGTTTCTACCAATACAAACATGAGAAGGTGAATACAAACATTAGCCACCTGATTTCATACTGGTTTCCATTACTGTTCTTTAAATGCTACATGTGATATGACCGGATGGACGGAGGCATCCAGAAATGGCACCTGGTTATGTATGAAATGGATGGGAACAAATCTTAACACTCCATCCCAGAGAGTAAGCTTTTTTTTACCAAGACCATCCACCTTTTATCATCTCCAGAAGAGATTTATAGTCTTGTGAAAAGCTATGTCAAATATGTATTAGATACAGAAATAACTCTTAACTTTACAGGCAAGTTTAAAATTATATGCACACTGAGGAAATTAATGTGGAAATGACTCATTTGCAGAAGCAATTTTCGATCATGGACCTTGAATTTTACATCCTGCTGACATCAAGCATCAGCCAGGTGAGAAAGCACATCCTTATATTATTAAAGTGTGTTCTGCCATGGTCAGCGCAGACATAAACATCTCTTAAAATAGCCATACTAGTAAATTGCTTAAAAGGAACAAAACCTCCAGTCTTGCTTTAGACCTCCTGTGTGGTAAACTTTGTGTGATAAACCTGGGTGGGATGCTGTTGCACAGAACAAAGAACGTAGGTCCCTGTGCAGTGATTCATCTCACTTATTTATTAGGAAACGGCATAAAGAAAAGAAAGATCACTGAACTCTGTGTCATCTATTGCAGTTCACCTCTCAAGAGGATAATAATTATTGGTTCATAAGTATCCTTCCTTCGTATGATATGAAAACTCTAGAGTTTTAGCGAAGATCAGAGTTTGGCAGAAATTCTTCTGAAAACAAAAATTCCATCTTATAAACACGAATAAAAATATATTATGTAAAATAATCTGATATTATACTGACATTAAAAAATCCTCAAAACATAGAATTTATTGCATAAATATGTCTAAACGAAAGGTATTTTGGAAGGAAGTTCTTCTCCACTGCTAATAAACTCTGAGTTAATAGATTTGAGGATGGTTAATTATAGCAACATAAAAAGAATTTTCCTGAAGTTTCTTGTTCTCCCATCACTCTGAATCTCTCTAAAAGTGACATTTGATTTCATAGGTGAAATCAGTTTAAAGTTTTCAGGATTATCAGAAGAATAACAACCATACAAAAAGTTGCAAATAGCAATGGAAAGTAACCTTATATTACTGTGAGTTCGATTCAGTTTTATATGCTTAAATGTTTTTCAGATACTTAGAATAACAGATATAAATATTGAAGAGGAAAATATTGCAACAAATATATAAATAAATAAAATTATGCCATAGGCAGGCCTCGAAATAATTTCTCAAACTACCAGTACAAGATTTGAAAATAAAAACAAAAATACTAAAACTGCACTATGAATTTGCTTCTGAATAAATTTATACCAAAGTGAATGAAGAGGGAATACAAAGGAGTATGTTCAGCACACAGTGATGCAGAAGAGGGTACTATTTGATCTGAGTTTCTGAAACGGAATTTATGATACAGAACTTCTAAACTTCTCTTTTTAAATAACTGCTTTCTTCTTTTCCTTATCAAAATAACTGATTTCTTCTAGGTCTTTCATAACACACTCAGCTCAAAAGTTTCTGTGTATGCAAACAA
>VXAL01017271.1:80394-111204 GCA_013399475.1 Chauna torquata
AAAAAAAAAAAAAAAGATAATATCACTTTGTTCCTATGAAGAACTTTAAAGAGGTTAAATCATTTGTTATACATTAATGTCTTTCTTACAACTTGTGCATTACCTTGAGGTAAGTTCAAGTTGATCACAAGTGGGAGATTTGTGCATCATGCTGCTCTGGGTTATGATGATGGGCTTTAAAAGCCTGCCCAAGCCCTGGAGGTTTTCCTAGAGTACCTCCATTTCCTTCCCACCATATGTGTACCTGTTAAGCTATTCATCTGGGTAAAATAATATCCAGAAAGAGTTAGTTTATGTGATTAAAACATTATCTCTACACAATAAGCCCATCAGAGACATAAACCACCAACCTAGCCCATCACAGGCTTGCACTAGGGGAGCTTCAGTCCCGTGGGCAGAGGCGATCCAGTACCATATGTCAATAGGAGAGCATCTTATAGACTGGGAGTGACAGGTCACTGCCTATAGGGGTGGGACACATTGTGAGGTACTGGAAAAATTATCTTTGGCTTTTCCAAGATTTAGAATCATAGAATCATAGAATAATTTAGGTTGGAAAAGACATCCAAGATCATCAGGTCCAACCTTTAACCTAGCACTGCCAAGTCCACCACTAAACCATGTCCCCAAGCACCACATCTACAAGCCTTTTGAAGACCTCCAGGGATGGAAACACAACTACTTCCTTGGGCAGCCTGTTCCAATGCTTCACAACCCTTTCAGTGGATAATTTTTTCCTAATATCCAACCTAAACCTCCCCTGATGTAACTTGAAGCCATTTCCTCTTGTCTTATTGCTTGTTGCCTGGGAGAAGAGACCAACCCCCACCTCGCTACAGCCTCCTTTAAGGTAGTTGTATAAAGTGATAAGGTCTCCTCTCAGCCTCCTTTTCTCTGGGCTAAACAACCCCAGCTCCCTCAGCTGCTCCTCATAAGACTTGTTCTCCACACCCTTCACCAGCTGCATTACCCTTCTTTGGACACGCTCCAGCACCTTGATGTCCTTCTTGGAGTGAGGGGCCCAAAACTGAACACAGTGTTCAAGGTGCGGCCTCACCAGAGCCGAGTATAGGGGGACAGTCGCTTTCCTGGTCCTGCTGGCCATACTATTGCTGGTACAAGCCAGGATACTCTTGGCCTTCTGAGCACACTGCGGACTCATATTCAGCCGGCTATTGACCAGTACCCCCAGGTTGTCCCTTTCCGCCAGGCAGCTTTCCAGCCACTCTTTCCCCAGCCTGTAGCGTTGCGTGGGGTTGTTGTGCCCCAAGTGTAGGACCTGGCACTTCACCTTGTTGAACCTCATACAGTTGGCCTCAGCCCATCGGTTCAGCCTATCCAGATCCCTCTGCAGAGCCTTCCTACCTTCGAGCAGATCAACACTCCCACCCTACTTGGTGTCATCTGCCAACTTGCTGAGGGTGCACTCGATCCCCTCATCCAGGTCATTCATTAATATGTTAAAGAGAATTGGCCCCAGTACTGAGCCCTGGGGGACACCACCAGTGACTGGCCTCCAGCTGGATTTAACTCCATTCACCACTGCTCTTTGGGCCTGGCCACCCAGCCAGTTTTTAACCCAGCGAAGTGGATGCCCATCCAAGCCATGAGCAGCCAGCTTCTCCAGGAGAATGCTGTGGGAAACCTCCCCTGATAGCCAGGACTGCTGATAAATGATGGAAAGTGGCTAGGTAAGCACTTCTGCCAGCTCCCTCAGTACTCTTGGGTGGATCCCTTCTGGCCCCATCAACTTGTGTACGTCTAAGTGGTGTAGCAGGTCGCAGAAAAACCCCTGTATGCTGTGATCCCCCACTCCGCTGCAGAATGCGTCTGTCCCAGATCTGATCACCTTGGTGAGAGGTGATCTTATGGGCTTCTTATGACATATTTAAAAATGCAGTCAAAGGTGAGGAAAAGGAAGGACCAAGGTAAACATGTGTAGGAAAATAGAGGGAGAAGAGGGATAAAAGCTGGTTGGATATGAATGGAATGCTGGTTGGTATGCTTGTCTGGCCATGCTTTGTAGCTGGTAGACAGTCTGTCCTGTCTTCTCTTTAAACTCCACTTCTAGCTATTTCAAGCTACTTAATAGCTTGAAATATTTTGGAAATTGCCTATTAGAAAATAGCTATTTAGAAATATTATTTAGAATATAATTAACTATTAGTTAGAAAATAGCTGGTTTTAGCTATTTTCTTGCCTGAGCCCGGCTGCTAGGGAGATACACATCATTGTACATAAATACATATATTTCCCATAACAGACCTTCATCCTACTAAGCCAGAGGGGGGAACAGGACAAGACTGTTGATGCTGTTTGCGTTTGTGTGAGTGCTGAGTGTGTTTGCCTGTGTGCCCGACCATGAGTATGCATGTATAATATGTGCACATGTGTATTGCATACGTGTTTGCATGTATACCTGCAGGGAACACTTGCTCAGCATGAATCCTGGCTGGAGCTGGGAAAAGGCTGCTGCAGCAGCCTTGCATCTCTTTGGCTCCCAAATGTTGAAACCACTAATACAGAGTCTAACTCATCCAAAGCTACAAAATAGGTATTAAAAAAAAAAAAAAAAAAATCAAAGCCTGTATTCTTTTATTTTTTCACTAGGCCATTTTTCTTCTCTATATAACATGGAAGCCCTTGTCCATTGTATTTTCTCCCCCTCTTCCTTTGAGGAGGGGGAGTGAGAGAGTGGCTGTGGTGGAGTTAGGCTGCTCAGCAGGGTAAAACCACCACACCTGCCTGAGCTTTGTTTTACTCAGTTTAACAATGACAGCAATTTCTCTACTAGACAAGGTGTCTGTATGTAACCTGTATTATTTTTGTTTATCTTTGTGTGGTACAACCACAGTTTTATACAGATAGTAACAAGATGCAGTTATTCCATGTAGAGTGAGATATTTATGACTCTAAAACAATGATGTTGTATAGAGAAATACAATCCTGGTACGTAGGACAGCAAAGGCCTTGAGAAGAGGAGACACAGGACATGGTGCAGAGGAGTGATTTATGTTTGTCCGTAAACAAAGTTTTGAGCAAAACATTCTAACATGAAGGTTAATAAAATTGCTGAATTATACTGATTGTAATGAAATCTGTATTGTGCCCAGAACCATAACGTATGATTTCCAAAAAACTGAAAGAAAGAATGAAAGAAAATTAATCTTTTAAAAGCCCCATGAGACATATAACAGTAACTAAAGAAGCACTCCAAAGAACAATATTTCTCATGTGGTGCATCACTGATTTTAGATTTGATCTAGAGGCAAGATTTTCAACTCATCTTTAACTAGGTATCAATTTTCTACACATACTTTTGTAGATGCAAGTAACTACAGATACAGTTTGCTCTTGCTCTGATACAAGGAAGCAAAATCAGCTAAGTAGTTCATGTAAATATACCAAAAAGGAATACAAATACAAATATAAATGGAGAAAACAAGAACCACCGAGCCACAGATAACCACTAATTTAGCTCATTCAGACCTGAAAACAAAAGCTGCCAGTGTTTTTTTCCCATCTTTGAAAATAACTGTCGATAGCATGAGATTTAAGTCACCATTACTTGTCTGAAATGTAGGCACTGGTCATGTGCCTTCTCTCCATCTATTGTAACAAAAAATAAAATGGGTAAGTGAAATGCAGAAGGCAATGATAATTTCTTTAGACTAATATATTTCAATTCATGTTTCAGTTCTTTAAGAGCATGACAAAAGAAGCTATTCAGTCTCTGTTGAAGATTCTTTCTACAAAAAGAGGAAATTGCTTTGTTGAATGTCACTGCTTGATCACTTTTTCCCATCTGATCATGTCCTTAATATTTGTGACTACATAATATGCCCTCATATAAGTGACGGAAATTGATTTGCTCATCTAGAAATGGTTCAGACCATAATACTGGACTGTCAGGAAATATTTTTTCCTATTGGGATATGGTCTGAAGAAGGAAGAAGTCATTTAGGGACTTGGCTGATTTGTCTGTGTAAGCACAGGCATCCAATGGCATTTGAGATGCTGTTGCTTCCAGCTGTCACGCAGAGAATGCATAAAGGGCCTTCCCTAAATCCCATACTTTGTCTACTTACCCATGTGAATGCTTCAGATACACCAGCATATCTCTTAGAGTACCTCAAATGTCAGTCCTTACCTCTGTTTAGGCACCTGAGTTCCTCCCACGTTGTTTCAAAGCATTTAACGTGGGAATGAATAACAATTGACACCATCAGAGTAAGGCCTTTGATAAGTTGTTATTTCTGGAGCTGAGTCCTGAATGGCGTCTCAGTTACAACTCCTTGCCAGTAAAAGATGCCAGTAAAATCACCAAAATTGTATCAGTAAGACCAAGATTATGTATTGGAACTCTAAAAATCATTTTCAGGGCATTTTTCTTCAGGGACTACTTCAGTTTTTGTGTTTCCGAATGTCAATGCGTTGCTCAAAGCCATAACTCCTTTAAATCCCTTTTTCTTGCAAAGCTTTCAGACAAACTACAGTTCTTTTTCCTGCTCTCTTTCTCACCAGAAGTACATCTGCATATATTTTCCAAGGCTATTGTCTGCCTCTTTGCTTTCAGAGGCCTGTTAATCTTTTTTATTATTGAACTTGCTCTCTTTCAAAAGTGGTTTCTGCAGGGTGTTACATGCCAACAGGAAAAAACAAAACAAAACAAAACAAAACAAACAAAAAGGAAAACTCACATCACATGTAGTTGCCTACCAGCAGGAAAAATGTGTGTGTCATCAGCTTGCGGAATGCTCAGGCGGCTTTTACTATACTAGGTGATGCCAGTGTCAACAATTAATAACTCATATACAGGTGATCTGGTGTACACAAATATGTTTGCATAGCCCTCCACTGCAAGCTCAAAGGAATCACCCTAGATGTGTGCTGTAACAGTGTAATTTCTGCATGGGTCCCTATTCTTGCTGTAGTGCTAAGGCAGAGGTTAAGCAGCCATGAGATGCAAGTATTGTGATCTTTTTGGTTTTATGATTATCACTTTTATTATTATTATACCTACTCTAATGATCCCTCGAAGTATCAAGGAAAAATCAAGACTCTGTTTTATACCAGTGTATACATGACATGAGGGTCCTTACCCATCTGGTCTACTAACCTAGTGTTCCCTCCCTCAGGTGTAAACACTTCAACTCACTCCTTTTTTGTCTCCAATTTTGCCTCAGGCCATGAATTGTGATAAAGTACACAAAGAAGGGTTTTTGTCTTTTCTTTTTCAAATGTAGCAGATTAACATGAACAAGATGCGCACTGTAGTTTGTGTACATGGATTCATGTAAATGTTCATATAATAATCTCATTAGTAATTTATTGGTTAGCAAAAGTCATAATGCAGCATAATTTCAGCAGTGCAAACTGGCTGCAAAAGCTGAGTGTTGAGCAAAAGTAGTATAAACAAAAGATGACTTAATATATCAGTCAAGTTAACTAAAGTACCGTGTTAGTCCTAGTCCCACTGAAATCAGTAACTGATCTTATGCTAAAGTCAACACGGTTACAAATTTTGCTTGATGCTGACATTGCATTACCATTTAATCATTATTTTGCCTTCCCCATCCCTTTTCTTTCATGAGGTGTCACATTGGAATTATCTCTCCCTAAATCTCTTATAAAATGTTTTGGTGCTATTTATTGAGTAATAGTTGGTCGTTACTGTGAAATTGTGCCTTTGCGAGTTGTTATCGTCTGGAAGTGCATCGTCATTTTTTTTGCTTGCTCTATTTTTCATTGCAGTGATATATGTCTGTTAATATATTTAGGATATTGTTGTTCAGGAAATCTTATCTTAATCTCTATTTGGTTCCAAAACAGGGAAGTGGTTGTTCTTTTGCCTATCTGTCCTGGAGACTCAGATAAGGATTTTGACTACTCTGTCAACACATCCCAAAAGAGCCTTGTGAGTGTTTGTTTCTGACTAAATGTCATAGCACACCTGGGTGGGTCAGATTCTCATATGGCACCAGCAACCTTATTTCTCCTGAAATCAGTGAACCTACATTCATCTATGCCAACTGGGGTTTAGAAACCCACCCCTTCTAGCAGTGTAGGTTTGAGGACAACCTCATCTACAGAATAAGGTATTTTTATGTATCTTAACTAAGTTCTCTGTGTTAAAAGCACATATTTCCTGCTGATATTAGAAGTGGAAATGCATTTTAGCCTTATCACACATCTCCTTGAACCAACGATAGGTAAGAGTCCGTGTTGGATACAAGTCTACAGCATACGTTATTTGGAAAAAAAAAAAAAAGGCAGAAGTGGTGCAGACTATTGTGAGTCAATATATTTCAACAATAAATTTACATATGCCTTCTAAAACAGTCACCACAATCTATATGTAAACCTTGGACTGCTTTATTTTCTTTTGATGGATAGTAGGCAAAGTCAGATAGAAAAACGGTGACAATGTGTTTAATGGCAGGGAAGCTGGCTTAGAGACATCTTGTCCCTTGCATCAAGCACTTGCTAAGTGATTTCGAGTTAGTCAGTGTGATTGGGAGAGAGCCTGGAGTCAAGAAGGAAAAGAAAAAATTATGTGATGAGAAAAGCATTCAAAAAGTGCTTGGAAAATTAATGCTGAAAGCTTCAGTAATAATCCAGGCCAACATGTCCTTCCACTCAAATACTCAGGAGAGTGGGGAAGTTTTTATATTGCCAGGCATTTTTAAATGTCACGTTTGGTTATAAAAAGGAGATGCAGGATTCAATGGAAATGCATAAATTTCATCCCAGCTACGTAGAGGAGGCTGGATTTGTTCTCAACTCCATCCTGCCTTATCAATGTAAATTGTGCAAAATATTTAGATTAAGTACAGTTGTAGGGTCTGATCTTTAAAGGCCCTGAATTCTTCAGAAGAGACCCTGAATAGTTTTGATGGTCACAGACTCTGAAGTATGTGCAAAGAAGAAAGGAAAAAATTCACCTCTCCCCTGGTATCTGTCTACATATCACAACACAGTGTCAGGCAAAGGTATCTGAGCTCCTGAATGAGCTCAGCTAGAAGGAACAATAGTATACTGGTGTGATATCTCACCCAGAGAAATTAGAGCCTGCAAAACTGATTCAGGATATAGGGTTATTTGATTTAGCTAAGCTGCCTCCAGTATCCCAGCTAGCAAAACAGGACAATGTGGGATTGGACTAGCAGTAGTTCTCAGCACCATAATTATTTCATATTATGTTCAGAGTCCCAAATGCACATTCAGTATCAAACTGTATATTAAGCTGTCTAGAACCCTTTTCTGGTTCAAGTGTACTGCCTGTGTCCAGTACTTAGAACAGTCCAACATCTCATGTATGGGCAACTCCAGATTAAGATAATTTAATTAATTTATTTTGCCAAATATATATCAAATAAAATAAAATCGGAGTAAAATTATGCATTTTACAGAATAAAAAGTGTTAAGATGTTCAACAGCCCAAAATAGCTTTTCCCAGCATAACCTCTGTAAAAAAAAGGTTTTAATCTATCAGTGGTTTTCACAGTTTGACATGACATGTAGGGCAATGTGAAAGCTCATCTCTACAATCTCAAATGAAAATCTTTAATGTTAAAGTCTCATCTGTTATGACCAATAAGCATAGTTCATAAGAAGTTAATGAGAATAAACACACTCTAAAATGAAAACAGGAATTCATTTTTTCCCTGATTCAACTTCAGAATTCAGTATCATTAAAGCTCTTCATTTTATTTATAAATGGAAATAGAAATGAAGCTATGGAATATAAAATTTTTAAAGTATTTATTTTTATTGCTCTCCTGGAACAGCTAGAGAACAGCCTTGGGAACTTCATCAGAGAAAGATCTAGCAGCTGGGTAGACGACTGCCGAGCCAGAGCTGGTGAACCTAGCAAGCACCAAGGAGTGTCAATAACTGTGGTGGGAGGTCAGCTAAAACACAAAACTCAGAGAGACAATGCTTATCTTCGGCTGGTGACGCCAGAAGATCAGCAGCCAGAGATGCTAGTACAAAATCAAAAACCCTGGAGGAAGGTTCCTTACATGTTCTGCTCAAGGAAGGGGAAGCACTGGGTTATATTAAAACCTGGAGATCAAGTCTCTACAGCTATCCAGATCTTGCTATCCAGTTATTTAAAGTACAGTAACAGAACCCTGATCCATATAATAATGAGTTAATAACACTGGAAAAGATGGTTTCCACTTGGCAGCAAGAGAGCAGAAACAGTGATGTTAAGCACCCGAACTCACACCAATAACCATATCCAGACTGCTAGTCTCTTAATGACAAAACCTTAACCACTTTTCTTTCCTGATTTCCATTTCTCCATACGCCACATTTTATGGCCATAATCGAGTCCCTTGACTTATGTGTATCATCATTTAGCCATCCATCTTTTAAAATATTTGCCTCACAAAGGCTGCCGGAGACAAACATTCTATGAATCATTAAATACTTTCAGTGAAAATCACTACAAACATGACCATTATTATTAGCTGTATTAATAATAATTAGTAATGGCCATTAGATCAGATGTTTGTAGTGCTCACAGTTCTTTTCATTAAAGACCATCTGTCTTTTAAAGAACAACTGTTGAAAGTTAATTGTTAGGTGGTCTTAATGGCATACATTCATAGTGAAGCTATAATGAACCATAAAATGAAGTTCCCTAGGATGCTAAATCTTCAGTCTAAAATGTTAAACTTCCACAAGCTTTTTATTTCCAAGACAAGTTTAAGACAGTAAAAATAAGTGCTTAATAAATGATATGCATATAAATGTGTTTCTTGCTTTCCGGAAACCAATAGAAATGTATCAATCCTTAAATTCAAATCAGTAATGTGTGGTAAATGAAGCTCAGGTATTAGGTAAATTATAAGAGATATCATAAAAGATTTTTTCCCCTGAGTCATGGGCATAAAGCATTGAACAGCAATATAAATACACAGAGGGATTAGAATTTAATTGTCCTATGGAATAGGACTTGTTTTTTGTTTGTTTGTTTGTTTGTTTTTGCTTTGTTTTGTTTTTTTTACATGCTTCCTCTATCCAAATAAACTCATATTTTGCATTGCAGAAAGCAAAATTCTTTCAGTACCATCAATAAATCTTCCAGCTGACCTTTTTACGCCTTCTATAAGGAAGCTAAATGTTACTCACTTTTCACATTCGATAAAACCTATTACTGTGTTCTAGTTCAATGCATATCTGTGTCATCATGGAGGAAAGTTACTTTGCACTATGTATTAATCTTGCCTTTAAAGTTCATTTCCAAGCTTACGCATTGCTAAATGTGTCACTTTGTTTTATTCATGAACCCCACATAGTTTTGTGACAAAGTAACTTGAAATTCATCTGAAAGTCTTCAGGTGTTTGACCCTGCAGATCTATTTGCCACTCATTTTGATTTTTTTTTTTTTTTAAATAACCAAAAGCAACCAAGTAATATTCTGTATTTAGCTTAATGACAGGTAGAATAACATTGAAGTTCCAAAAAAACAGATGGTTGTTCTAGACAGATTTTCACCTGGCACAAAGGGGTACTGTAGCATTGTCTTTAGTAGAGCTGTATTCCCCAGCTAAGAACATGAATATCTGGACATTTCTGGTGCGTGAATAACAACCATGGTCAACATTTTCTGTGACTGCAGTCAAGTTACCGAGTTTGAAACTTCCTTGGAGAATCCCACCAACTGTATCTTCCTCATCAGATTTTCTTTGGCTGAGACTCTCTATTAGCTTCCTGAAATCTTTGTAAGTAACAATTTGCACTTGAGCATCTCTAAACAGAATATTCATGGATTTAAGAACTCTGATGAATTTATTTATTTTGTCCAGGCTCCTGCCGTAGCAAATTATGGCTGAAAGCACTAAGAGTTAAAAGCTAAATCCACAGGGGCAACACAAAGCTTCTACACTAACTGGAGCTAGGATTCCTTTCACATAAATATAGACCATTACATTGTACATAGCTACTTTTCAGCTAGTTGCCCTATATTCCCTTTATAGCCAATGAAAAGAAATAGGTGCCTTTAAACACATCTGGTTTTGATGTGTATTTTTGGCTGAGATAAATCGTACTCTAGAAGGGCCTATATCTCTCAGTCACTATAAGAGAAATCATTATAACAAGCTACCACCCTGGCAGCTTTTCCTTTTTATCCCTTAGTCCTAGCAGGTAGCCTTTTTTAACTGGAGCTGCCAAACACCTCATCCTGCTCTATAACAGGAAGTATTTTAGAGTTGTTTGTTCTAAATTTGGTATAAGGAGGCCTTTGACAATTTCTGTGTAACTATAATATTGCTCAAAAGGTGTGCCTTAAAATCACTTATGGAAGCACTGAGAATTCGTGTTTTAGGTTCTTAAGAATCTAATAATGATTAAAAATATGTCTATGTTTTCCTAAAATACCATCCCAAAGTCATTCTTTGAAGCATTTGGAAATTATTTACAACATACAAGGCACGCAATAGATATATGAAGAAACTCTGAAAAATTTTTAGAAGTACAAACCAGGAAAATTTAATCTCTCAGGTGTTTGGAGTACATTTGGTTAGTCTCAGAGCTTTTAAATACTCTGAGATATCCTGAAAGCTATGAAAGAGTCAGTGTCCTAAGCAGAAGTATAAAACAGGAATCTTGTAAACAAACAAACAAACAAACAAACAAACAAATCTGGAATAGAATCATAGAATCATCTAGATTGGAAAAGACCTTCAAGATCAGCAAGTCCAACCATCAGCCTGGCCAGCTGAGTCCAATCACTAAGCCAATACCATTAGTGTCTTCTCTCCCTTCTCCTAAAAAACACCTAGGAGAGCATTTGTCTGGCTGGTCCTTCACCATTAACAAAGCCCGTCTGCACCTCCACTCCCTTACATGGTGCACTAACAAATCTATGCTGCTCTTTCCCCAGGGAATAAATCCCTGCTCTGCAGCCAAATTGCCAAGCCCATACTCCTCCTTGCCCTGAGTGAGGAGGTTCATCACAGCATGAGAGGCTCACTGCCATCTGAGGAAGTTCAGCCACCACTTTGCCTCGCGCAGAGGAGGGCTGGGGGTGGTGCGGAGGCTATAAACTTGTCCAAAGCAGTCTGAGATTATGTGCTGTCAGCAGAAACAGGAACAGGTCAACACTTGACTCTGCCAGCGCAAGTAGGGCATGCTGTGGAGATACACAAATAAAAGGTGATGAGTTGGTTGGGGATCTCAGCACTATCCAGCCCTTGGCAGCAGAGCCAGCTGCTTCCAGCAGCCCCATGCCTTCTGCCTCACTGTAGGTGGAAGGCTGGCATGGAGGCACCGAGTGTATGTCAGGCCAGGCTCACAGCCCTTACTCTCTTGCCCCTCCTCCACTCCCACCTGGCAGGGGAGGAAGGCTCCTGTGTGAGGCAGGGAGCTACACTCAACTTTTCTGCTCTCCAGCACGCTTCTTCCAATCACACCCATGCTGGAGGCCAACCTCATGTTTCCTGCTGAGTACCATGAATCTGCAGGTCCAAGGCCAAAAATATTGTTGTTGTCTGTAATAATGACACTGTGAAGAACAGAGGGGGGAAAAAAATCTAAAATGAATTAACAAAGTATGTATGCCTGGTCTGTATGCAGCCTATGTCCTCCACTGTCTTGCATCAGTGATGTGAACAATATGTTCCTTTAACCCTCCCTGGTCATTCTCTTAATTCTGTCTTTGTATCTCAGTCCTGACCCACAACTTTTCCTCTCTGTCTTCCCTTCATTATTGCACTCCCAGAGCAGGGAACCGAAGCTCACACATGTGCGGTTATTGTATGACATGGAACTTATAGTGCCTTCCAAACTCCAAATCTCAAAAATGTCGAGCATCTTTTGAGGTCCTAAGGAAACCTTGCAACATCTCCATTGAGCAGGTCACTATTATTTCTTCCCATTTGGCAGAAAGGAGACTATGAGGCAGAGGAAAGCTGAACTTTCTTTTCCCCAAGACCATAGAAGAAAGTAAAGAGGGGAACCAAGGGAGGCACATGGATTTTGTGGCTCTCAGTCTTGTGCTTTAGCCACACAGCCAGCCTTTTCTCTTGTCCTGCACCCTCAGCTTGCCACAACCCAGAGCTGGAGGGCAAAAGATGCCAACTGACATAAGTATACCCACGAAATATTCATGCATGAATATCAAGCCATAAAAACACTCATTTGCTTTGTGCAAGCAACAATTTTAGCCCAAGTCCACTGTGCTGTCCTTCTGATAAAACTTGTTTTCAGTAATAAAAGTAAGGTATTGCACACAACCAACATTAGGATAATATCTGGGGGACATACTCAACTAAATCTATATGAATGTTTATGAAATAGGAATTAGATCTCCAACATTTTTTGAATTTCTGTTGGGATGGTAAACCAAGACCAGATTTCTCAACGCTCACTTTCACCTGTGATAATTAATTTCAAATTAATTATACTGATTACTGAACTCGAACCTGAGTTGGATGGACATGCTGTTGCAATGCGCTCTGTGCAACTTCTCATGATCTGTGTTATCCAGATCCTTCCTGGCACCTCACCCTTACGTTCACCCAGTAAGCCCAAGGGTGGCAACATCAACCATGCGCACACAAGAGACTGGATCCACCCCATGTGTGGAGAAAGCAAGTGAGACAGTCTTTATGCATGTATAAATATTTTTGGTGAAACTTGAGATGGGATCAATAAGGAGAGACATAAATCTTCAGTATCTATGTGTGTGATTGGAAGGTTAAAATTTCAAATGGCTAACCAGTTCTTTATATTTTTTCTCATTTACATTCTTGATTCTGATCAGAATAAACATAAACATGTTTATAAAAATCAACAGCCTTGTTCTCTGTCACTAACTAGAAATATCAATGTTTCCTTCTACAAAGGCTGCCTATGCCTTGACATTTACTCCAGGTGCCCAAACATAGGTTTGGGCACTAGTAGCAAAAGTCAGTTAAATAAAAGTTAGAAAGGCTGGATCAGAAAATATTGCATGTACAGTTCTTTAATATTTGCAACTGCCTTCCGGTACCAAACCAAACCGAGCATATCTGGTTTGTGAGGACCATTCTTCCTGTGGTTCATACAAATCTGCAGAAGAGCAGTATCTGTTTCCTCTTGTACTCAGCCACCCCCTCTTTGTAAGAACCTGCAGAAGTGGTCAAAGAGCAGGTGGCCCCAAAGATATGCTGACAGTGTCAAAAAGCAAACACTAGAGTTCTGCCAAATACCCAAAATCTAGGATGTTTTTCTGATTTGCTAAACATAGTGCTGAACATAACTTACTATTCACAATTAGTGTTCAGATAAATTACTAGAAATATAAGCACTTCTTGTATGTACAAGAAAAGCCTTTTTTTTTTTTTTTTAAGTGAAGTCTAATGGACAGTAATTTCATAAATCAACATCAGCATTAATTGGTTAGTAAAGTGCTGGAAAATATAAAAATGAATCTTTTATTTCAAAGAGTCAGATTCTGATGAATGTCGACAAAACCTGTCCTGTAAGACTAAAATTTACTTCTGTGGTTTTAGCAGTATGTGCAATATAAAGAGAAAATTCTCTCACCTCATGCGATATAGTGTTACATAAATAAATAACAGCAGTTTCTCCCAGCAAATGAAGTCAGATTATGTAACTGAAATTGACAACTTAACATGGGATTGCTTAATGCAAAATTTCCTCCAGGTGCCCATTTCAGGACAAATTCAAGATAAAATACAAATAGACAGATCTGGGTAGAATTTCCAAAGAACACATCCAACCTTAATGGCAATGTTTTGAAATACATTTGACTATTTACTCTTCCCTGTAGCTCAAATTTTCATTCTTTCCCTTCTCTCCCTACCTCATCTCATTTTGGAAAGGGCTGATTTAGAATGCTGTCACAAGTGTCTTGCATTTTCCATCCTCCTTGCCTCCCCTGGTTTTAATCAAAATAAACTTCTATTTTTCTGTGGCTTAGTCAGAGCAGTTGCAGCGAGCCTGTGCCAGATTTTCAGAGTCATTTGCCTCTTCTTGTATCACAAGGAGACAGGCACTGAGGTAATACTATTATTTAGCCTCTCCATATTTTAGAGTGCCAGTTTAACTGTTTCAATCATAGGATAAAACAAAAAAAAGCTGCTTTAACTTCGGTATTATTCAGAACACACTACACAGATTTAAAGCTCAGACTCATGCTCTGTGAGTTCTCAAAAATAATTATAAGCAACAGTACCCAGAAAGCAATGCAGACAGAAAAAAGCTTCATGTACAGAAAACACTTTAATAGTATTAAATATGCTTGAGGGTCAATAAAGCATTACTATCTGAAATATTTTGGTCTTTAGGCGAACATTACTCATTTTTCTATTTTGTAAGGTGTGTCACCCGCAGAGAGATTCATCCTGCTACATCTGAAAGGTAGGTGTCTCTGCCTATGATGGTCACCAGATTCTCCTTTTATCATCACTGGGGAAAAGTAAATTCTTCCAGGGTGCAATCTGGCTAGCTTTTTCAGACGTGCTTTAGGATGAGACGAAGCTTATCATAGGAGTGCTATGTTTCTCAGCTGGTAAAAAGGCATATGGAGATGTCAGCATTCAGTCAGTTGAAATCTTGAGAGCTTGAAAAGGAAAACACCTCCATTCTCCTCCAAAACACCACAGTCCCAAAAGAGCTTTAGGACCTTAACATAATCTTACTCTAACTTACGGAAGAAAAGCTGTCAATTCATCAAGTCATTGAAAAAAACTATTTTGTATCAGGAATGATACATACACTGAGACACACTCAGCACACATACCAGCTTTGTTCATGTGCCAGCTACCAGCTGAATCTACATGACCGTCTTTATCTTCTACATTTACAGCTTTCTTCTTCTAGCATTGATTAGTTCATCTCACAGATGCAGAACAGAGTTTTCATTCCCTTCCATTGAGCCTCAGAAATAAAAACAAAGAAGCTGTTGGGTTACAAGTGCAACACTTGCAAATATATTTTTGGTTACTTATTCTCGTAGCAGATACAAATACACAGCTGAGGATGAACAAAAGACCGCAAATGTTGCCATGTTTTGCATATTTCCCCATACATTTCTACCATAATAAAACTGTGCTAAGATTTTCCTGATCACTAGGGAACTTTTGGGCATCTTCTGGGAGCAAATGAAAAACAAAACAAAACCAGGTGAACATCTGGTTGTGAATGTCATCAAGAGTTTACTGAAAACCTTCACACATCTGGATTTTAGTCAATTGGGTGTAACATCTCAGTAGGGAGTGTAATATTTTAGTATGAATTTGATTTCCTATATATCATTAATGCTTTGCAGACTGACATCCAACTTACGGAAGAAATATTTATAATGTTGTCAGGGTTTCATTTTAACATCCTGTGGCTCTACTGACAGAACAGTTAAGTGTACTGTAAAGAAACAGTAAAATGAGTTCCTCAGCAACTAAAGTAATACATCCATCTTCCTACAACCTGATTCCGAATCATTCAGGGCAGTTGGAAAAATATCAGTACTTCAGAAACAGCAGATAAAGAAAAAAACCCAAAGTGTTGTGCAGCTTGCTTACTTCACATTATTTAAACTGGCTTAGAGGACAAAAGCAGAAATTTCTCCTCCAGTAGTGCTCACTACTGCAGTTGCAGAATGTAATGCAAACAGTAATGAAAACATTTCCACAATGCATCTTTGAGTGGTGGCACAAACAAACAAACAAAAAATCCCCCACCAAGATCAAGAATGCCAATTTTGTCTTCTTTAACTAGCTCTTGGTTGTTTTCAGGATATTTTGCTCTGTTTAGCACTTTATACTTTCATGGCAGCACTCCCAGTGACTTCAGCAGCAGTTGTGAATGATCAGCACTGCCACAAACCACAACTACAGCTTTCAGTCAGGCACTCTATCCCAACCCTGGCTGCATCCAGATCTGCATGGACTACATGTGTGGCTTCACTTCTGGATCTTCTGCATTCATGTCAGATTTGATTCTTTTTCCACGCTCTAAAAGCAAGAGTAAAGGCAAGATATAGGATAATGAGCACAGGATTGGCAAATCTCCTGTTGTCAGCCTGAAGCAGGGTTTTCCCTGTATGCTCCCTACTTTTTAGAAAGGATCATGCCCGACTGAGATGTAATTGAAAGAAATACAGCATGAACTGCATCAGATCTCTACTGAGCATGATATACGGAGATTTCTTCAGATAAAAAATCACAGCAAAGATGCGTGTCATGGAGAAACCCAAGATCAAACAGCATTTGAATTAAAAAAAATCAAAACAGAAACTTAAAGTGAGAAATTTCATATAATCTTCTGTTCTAATCTTCTGTTATGACTATGTTACTAGCTGCATCAATAAACAGAAAATCCCTCTGCTGAAATTAATGGTATAATACATTTTGATCTGCAATTATCTCATGTGAAAACTGTCAGCAGGTCCCCAGAAGATACTCTCTGAAGTGTTACATTTATTAATACTGAAGACTTACAGTATAGGTTTTATTCTCTTTTTATTAAGATTTTATAAGAAAACTTGCTTTTAAGGGCACTTCATAGGATCAGAGGTCAAGCTGTCTCTGGGGGATTTCATCATTTTACAAATGATCTCCTTCATCTGTCAGAGTAAATAGATAAGCTAATAATCTCTATTTTTTAATTAGCAGAAATAAGACATTTAAAGATCTCTGAAGTGGTTTTCCATTTTATTGTTATTTAGTAGGGTTACAGCAATGGTTTTCAAGCTCTTTCTTCTTATATGTTACTAAAGCCATACAATAATATTATTGTGAAGCCTGAAGTGCTAATTTTAGTCATCTCAAGAAGTGACAACTGAATACAGAATTACTAATAAATAAATTAAGTTTCAACTAAAATTCAGCTAATACATTAATATTTTATCTTGACAATGATGTGCATTAAAAATAAATAACCTTTAAAAAACTTCCAGATCTATCAGCTGTCAAAGTTTTAATGGTCAGTGACAAATTTTTAGTAGCAGGAGTGCTCATTAATAAGCTATGAGATCGTTACCTATATTTTCAAGTCAAGTATTGTCACCTCTGAAAAGCACAATTCAGGGCAGAGCAAGGAAATAAGGATATTTGCTTTTCTTTGCCAAATTCTTTGAGATCCCAGGACAAATAACAGCTATATATTAGCTATGACTGTTGTTATTTCTGTTCATTTATTCCAAACCTGCAGGCAAGCTCTTAAGCCTGTATAAGATGACCTCGAAGAGAAGTGCTAAGGAAGAGCACTGAACTTTATCCATTTTTTTTTTTTTCCATTCTTAAGCACCAGTCCTTCACGCTAAATATATGGCAATATTTCAAATACACAGCTGAAATAAAATCCACAGTTTATATGGTGAGTGATCAGAATATTTCACAATATTTCTGACCTGAGTGTTAAAATAACCCTGATTACTTCTATATTTGACCACTTATCTAAAGATGGACATTCTTGGGCTCTCAGTAGGGAAAGGGATCCTATACTGTGGGACTTGCAGAGGTGTCATGTACCTCAGCATCTATCCTAAAACCTAATTTTGTAAAAAACAGAAGTAAATTCTCAAATAATGTGGCAATATGCAGTACTCTAAGGCTGCAATCTGCCTGGAGCATCTAGATGATATCAGGCACTTTAGCAAGTGGTGAAGCTATGAAGCCATGTACTGGGTCTGGCCAGGATAGAGTTAACTTTCCCCACAGCAGCCCATACAGCGCTGTGCTCTGCACTCGTAGATGGAACATCACCGATACCACACCAGTGTTTTGTCTACTGCTGAGCTGTGCTGGCACAGCACCCAGACCCTCCAAACCCCCCAAACCCAGTGGGCTGGGGGTGAGCAGCAGCTGGGAGGGGACATCAGCAGGGCAGCTGACCTGAACCGACCAAAGGGATATTCCATACATTATGGTGTCACGCCCAGCAATAAAAGCTGGGAAAGGGGAAGGAGAAGGGAGGGCTCTCGTTATGAAGACATCTGTCCCCCTGAACAACCGCTACGCGTATTGAGGCCCTGCTTCCCGGGACGTGGCCGAACACCGCTTGTTGATGGGAAGCAGAGACTTTTTTCTCTCTTTGCTTCTGTGTGCCTTTTGCTTGTATTCCCCCCCCCCCCCCCCCTCCTTTTTTTTTTTCTTTTCCTTTTAATTAAGTTATCCTTATCTCAACCCTTGAGCCTTTTTTCCATCGTATTTTCTCCCTCATCTTTTGAGGAGGGAGAGTGAGCGAGTGGTTGTGGTAGAGTTCCACTGCTCAGCTGGGTAAAACCAAAAAAGCTAAAAATAGAAGAGAAGAAACAATGAGTGAAGCACAGCTGAAGGTCACCATGTGTACACTTGTCGCTGGTAGCTGCTGCTAGAAGAGACAGTTCAGCTCAACCTGCTCTGCAGAGCCCTGATCTGTAAGACAGGATATGAAGTTTCCAGGAGAAGTCAAGCACAGAAAAAGCAGATCGCTCACACCTTCTCAGGTGCAGAGACCTTGTTTTGTATTATAACATATTATGGCACAAACCTATACAAAATGGTTACAACAAGCAAACATTTCTCAAGAGCTCTGCCATTTCTCATTCTCCTGAGGGAGTACTGAGTTTTCACTGCTAAAAACGTTCATAACCTCCTTGAGTGGACCTGATCCTTCCCTCCATTGCTCTGCTTTTACTCCAGTATTATTCAGTAACCGTATTGTTCAGCATCTTGCTTCTCCAGATTTCAATTATTTTTTTTTTCCAACATCTCTCTGCGCTCAAGAGATTATAAGAACGGAGTGTAAACATGCAATTACAAAGCTGGATGAATGAGACCTGTTTCAATGTTTTGGCCCAAATGACCTTTCATTGCAATTTTTCCAGGGAATGAACTGTCTCTTAATGTTTGTTAAATGTCACTGATAAAAGACCTTATCTGTAACTATATATAAGAGAGTGTGAAAATGATGTAATGTTTCAAATCCATCTGGAATTCATACTGTGGCTGACTTTCTCAAATTGATTTTTGACAAAGTAATTCAAAGTTATGTGCTAAAACTGTATTATGCCACTCGCTCTGGAGTTTGCCATTGTCCAATGGTTCTACTGCGTGCTTGTTGACGACGACGCATAGCAGATCTCATCAGCTGCTAGTTTTTCAGTGCAACAGTAAGATTTGAAAAACAAACAAACTGAAGATGAACAAGTATCAAAAGAGACAAAGCTGGTGGAAGGCATTATTTAGCCTTGAAGACAACAACAGCAGCAAAGATTTAGAAGCTACTGTCTCAAAGGGTCTGGATTCGTAAAAGATATCTACGACTGACTGAAATGCAGTACGAAAGGGCAGGATTGTGTTCACTTGTCCATTTGGGCAGAACAGGAGTTAGTTTACTGAAGTCTATTAATGTTAACATTACTGAAATGGGAACTTGTTTTCACACCTCTGCTTCTAACAATATACAGTTCACCTCAAATATCTTTCCCTCGGAGTTATCAGAACCCTTTCACTTGCATCTAATTCTTCTTGGATACTTCTATAATTATGTCTGCAAACAGTGAATCAATATGAAATCATTGTTATTTTTAAGAAACATTTAATCAAGCCAAGACATGGGACTTCCAACACAAATGAGCTTCAGCTTATTACTGTAAATTTCATCCTGCTGTCAGGGCTATATATCTTGTTCACTATTTCACAGTCATAGTGGCCATGTGATTTTACTTTTCTTTTTTTAATTAACTGTGGTGGTAAAGACCCCAGCAGACAATGAGCCCCTGAGCTCTGTGAAGAATTGGACAAATTAATGATACTGAGATGGAAGGACAAATAAATCTATGAAGTTGCTTGTCCAATAGATGACAACATCATATTATCTGTACAACAAGAGACCTGACACTAAACTGGAAAGCCCCCTCCAAGTCCTTTTTCCTTCCTTTTAGAATCAGACCTGTGCTTTTGTTGTTTTTTGTTTGTTTTCCCCATCCCATTGGCAAATAGAGGACTATGAGTTATTCAGTCTTCAAAGTAGCTCAAAAGTACCTCAGGATATATTAATTTAGGAAAAAGTCTTCTAAACTGCAAACTGTTTCCTTGATCTAAGATTGAATTTGTCACACAATTAATAGCTACAATAATAAAACATTAAGCCAGTTAACAGATATACAGTGCATATAATTGTTGATTAAGAACAGCTTGCATCTCAAACTGTTTTCACAGATCAGACTTTCTGTACAGAAGACAACGTTATGTGATGACATAAAAGTTTTATTACATCAAATTTGAAATGGCCAAGTGAATTATGCTGGCCAGCTGAAACTTCTTCCAATAAAAAGCTTTATAACTCCATTTTGTATTTTGTTTAAACCTCACATTTTATAGAAAAGATATTTTAAAATTCTTTTTTTTATAGAGACTTTAAAGAATGTATTGGCCCTATAACTTGTATTTCTATGCATGTAAAGTCCAGGCTGCCTTGATATCATGGATCTAACTGTACTGTCAATAGGAAAGGAAAAAAAAAAAANGAAAAGAAAAAAAAAAAAAAAAAAAAAAAGCATTGATTTTTTTACAAACTGTAGAAAACATTTAAAATCATTTTGCACAGATTCTATGTTACCTTGCTGGTGTAAATAGAGAACTAATGCTTCTCTTGTCAACAAAATGATACTGGTGAAGAATGGGAAACAGGGAAGGATCAGTCCTTTTTTATATAAATCAAAATGTCACTCCTGTTTTGAGGTTCAATATTTCATGATCTGCCAAGTTTCTAAATAAATACTGAATAACACTTGATATATCTGAAAAGCTGAAATTCACAGCTCCCCGATGAGATAGAAAGCCTATTTCTAACCCTGATGATTCTCAGGAGATTGAACCTTAAGATTGTCAGTAGAACAGGGTTGAATACTGCATTAATAGAACTTCTAACACTGTAATTGCCAAGCTCTACTTTTGGTTCATCCACTACCAAGGAAAGAAAAGGTGAGCAGGGGAAAGATATGGGTATGAAAGAGTAAGAAAAAGGAAAACAAATATATGTATAAATAGATCAGGAGATATGTTTTAAAATACATGTCATATTTGTTTGTTTTCTGTGTTTTTCTTTTTTTTTTTTTTTAGTGTTCAGGTATTAAAATATGCCAAGTGTTACATTATAGAGAGATGGTAGTACATTATAGCACAAGGATGAATAGAACAGAAGGAACAGAAAGTGGAAAATAATTACAATTTATCTCATGTTCCTTTCCTATGTATTTTTGCTAGCTAATCTTTTACACTTATAAATTTCTACTCAAGCTGAGTTTTACTGGGGCAGGTGGTGGGGGGGCTGTCCCTACCCACAGATTAATTGGTGTTAACACTGGGCGTTTAGTTGTTGTTGTTGGTTTTGCTTTCTTTTCATTATTTTTTTCTTAACATCATGGGGAAAAAAGAGGGGTTGGGGAGGACCAGAACTTCTCCTGACCTGAAGGTAGAATCATTACATTCAGCTGTGGAGCTGTCACTTTAGTACACTGTACATTAAAGTGGGTTTTTTTTTGTTTGTTTGTTTATGGTTTTTTTTTCAGTTCTCCAGGAGGTCCTAGAGGTTCCATTACACAAAGCTGCTCGTAGCCTACCGTTATTCCAAGCAAAAGCCCATAAGTAGTTAAGATGCTGCAAAAGAATGAAGCTGAGGAGAAGACACTGGCAGCAGTTCCAGTGACCCAGAAGATCCCCAGTCTGATTCCTGAAACTGAGGTCCCATCAGGTTCTCCAAAACTCAAGATTCAATATTTAAGTTGTGTGACCTGAAATGCAGGACTAAAATCAAAATAGCCTGGTTCTTCAGTGTGCTAGAGTCTTGCTAATAACATAACTCTGATATCTGTGGGCATGTCTATATACGGTCTACTCCATGCCTCCATGTCTATGTTCCATGCATGGCAGCATTGTCCTAAGCACACAAGAAAATTCCCCATTGAAGCACAGTGGAGCAACATGTACATAATCATGCTGACATTGCAGATGTCATTCAAAAATACATAAATAAGATACATTTAGAATGCCTTTATATAAATATCTAAGATGTTATCTCTCAGAAAAGAGGTTCCCTGCATTTTATTTTGTTAGGCTGCCTCTCTTTGTGATCTTTCTTCATTCATGAGTAATTCTACCAGCCTGGATAAGGTGAGCTAGATGTTGAATTAATTCCTTGTAAAATCTATATAAATATACATGCATGAATATAAAAGAAAAAAGAGACACCACTCAAAGACTGCAATGACTTAAAAAAAATAGCAATTAATGAAATAATAACAGTCATAATTTGTCCTTAGACAAAATATTATGTGTATACATACATATTTATGTATAAGTGCATGTGGAAAACATCTGTAAGAGCAGACTTTGCCACATACACTGAAGTCTCCTATGTCCATACTGTAGAAGCAGATTACCAGAACTTACAACAGATCTTTTTTTTGGGACAATGCCAGAAAAGAAATGAGGTAGCTCAACACTCCTAAGGATTCAGATGAGACAATATATGCTTTTGTTTAGAGTGTAACGTATGCAGTTAGCAGAACCAACAGACACAGTATTTGCAGCTTCAGATGACCATTGAAAAAGTCAAATTACAGAAGTACTCCAAGTCCCAGTTGGTTATGTGCTTATGTATACAACAGCACAAGCTACTGAGCAAAATAAAAGCAAATTAAAAAAAAAAAAAGGGGGGGGGGGGAATGCAATAAAAACAACGAAAAAAAAAAAAAACAACCTACAACTGCTTATTGCTGATCAGAAATGTATTAATTCAAATAAAAATATATTATACTACAGTCACTAAGCAAAGACTATCAACATCCCGGAGGTTTTTCTGCATTAACAAACTAATCCACAGAAATCACGTAACAGTGAAGAACACATCTGGTTTGTAGTTATCTTTTAAATTAATAAATCAACTGTCATATAATTGTGACTTCTACCTGAGCAGCAGCTCCAATTAATTTTGTATTGGTTCCCAGTGCAGAGGTGAGGTCAAAGTATCTTTTGGCTGCATTCCTAAATTTAAACATCAGACAATCTCATCCTTCTGGTTAAAAGTAATCAATATTAGCAATTTATCATAATTTGCTCTGCAGAGCACACTTGTGCTGTTTAATCAAGTGTCCTGCCTGGTTTGTTTGTTCACAGTTGCATGAAAGACATCCACTGAGCATGCCCAATATATTTTCTTTTTCCTCACAGCTTCACTACAGTGCCTGTTGCCCCTTGATTCATGCTTCAAGTGAGTTGTTGGATGACTTAATGCAGATTGACAGGGACTAGAAATGAGACTCCACTCTAAAGATCTCATGATATATGAATCATTCTTGGAAATGGGTTCCCTAATGAAAAGGAGAGGGAGAGATAGAGCAAATTTGATTAGAAACTTTCTTATCTTAAATGTAGATCAACCTTTCAATCTTCAATGAGACTTAATGGTAGAATACCAGAAGCTGTCAGTTACCAGCCGTGACCTTTTACAGACAAAGTACAAACACAACATTTGTGGTTAGGAGTCATTTACTTCATTGTAAAGGAGTACATATATACCCTTTAAGGATCATGAATGCAATTCTTGGCTCACTTCTTTAATGAAATGGCCAAAGTGCATGATTTCCATCTTAGGAACTTAATTATCTGCATCTCAGAACAGAGTGAGGGAGTTAGATGAGGCATAGCATTACTTATTTCATCTCTTTTCTCTTGAAGATATGCCCCAAAAGTAGGTTTATATCAGGGATACCTGTGAGATACACTGGGACATGCTCTGGGATGCTGTCCAGTTTGACGCCATGCTGGAGGATACTACATCTCTTGCATGTTTTTTGGGTCTGGGCTTCTTTGGTTTAGAAACCAAAGCAAGGTTAAAGGGAGAAGGGTGAATGCTCTGGTCTTGCCCTGATATGAAATCTAGATTTATGTAACATGTATCCCTGGATCTAAGAACTGGTAAGAATAACTGCTAGGTTCAATAAAAGATATAACTAGGAAGACTTCTTGGGTGAAGAAGTTGTGTCCTAACCAAAGAGCCATCAACTCCCATGAGAGTTGTTGTTACCCTTTTATATGAAGGGTGGTGCACCTGACCTTTTATTGTTAGTCTGTTAAATATAATTTGGTTGAAGTACTTGTTCATTAGAGTGGCAGTAAGCATCCTTGCCTGTGGAAATGATAGCCTAGATTCACTCAGTAGAAACCAGAATAACTGAGGTTGTATCAGGGAGTAGAAGCTAGATAGTTTATCGGGCCTTTTCCCACAGACAGCAAGAAGATTGTTGTCTTTTCTCACAGTGTGAGCATGCATTGAAAGCAGTGCTACACGCCCATGGCAGCTGCAGTGGTGGTGGATGGGATGCACTCGAATATCCTGTGATGTAAGTTGGGTTCTCTAGCATTGCACTACCGGAGTTGGTGATCATGTATGTATTTGACTATAAAATACCCAGAAAAATAAGATTGTACTTCCATGACTGGAGATCTCTGTTGTTACTGTAATCCAGGTTCCTAATTCAGTCCTCAAACACACTAAGGTAGTGGGCCAAGAGAAACACGGCAGAAAAAAAGAAACCTATTAATATCCAGGTTTTACTGTATTTTTGTCTGAACTTATATGTTTTTTATATTTGCCAATGCATCTTTCTCTAGGTTGTTTTTTTCAGTTTGCTTGCTTTTCACTTTTTTCTGGGTTTCAAAGGCAGAGGAGGTTTTGTCTTTTGAAAAAGCAGGAGTTAAAAAGAGGTAAAACCACTACAGATTCTCCAGTTTATGCACCCCTCTGTGAAGGCGTTTTTCCAAATTTCTCAGTGCTCCATTGCTTTACAGGAGGATGATTGTCCATGGCACTGTGCCATCAATGTATTGAGTCTGAAAGCCATCCAAGGTCAATACTGTTCTATTCTGGCAAAACACGTGCTATTTTTTACCCTCTAAATCTAATTTGCACAAACTACTAAAACTGTAACTTAAGACAGAGTCTGGAAAGCATCTGAGGAGATCCAGCTTTACTACAAAAACTGTAATATAGTAGATCAGCACAGTGAAACTTTGCTTTTGTTAAATTATGTTGTTTTGTTTTGTTTTGTTTTAAATATTATTATTATTACCTGCTCTAAGTGCCATACTAAAGCTAAAATAAAGATTCAACTATATCCCTAGTTGTGAACTAGAAAAGATAATCATTAGTAGGATACTGCACTTAAATCTTATTTCCATTCCTTTGTTTGCCACTCAGATTCCAAAGTATTGTAAGTCATTCAACTTCTTCTGGTAGAAGAACAATTTTAACAAAAAAAACTTCCAAAAGTGCTACTTCTGGGTCCATCATACTTGATAAAACATACCTCTAATACCCAGCAGTTTGGGGAAATTCACGGTTTATATGCACCTGAACAATCCTTGTAGCAAACCCTTGTTTTCTATCAGGGCTATGTCATGCCTCCAGGACCAGGGGTAATGTGAGGGCATGAAGCTGTAATGACTCCTCAGGAGCACCATGGGACAACAAAGTGGGTGAAGTGTAAGTAAAAATAAGAAAGCTGAGTCTATCCAAACAGGCTGGAGAGTGGAAAATCCCCTCACAGAAGCAAAAAGAAATTTGTTGTTTCTACTGGATCTCAAAAATTCAGATGTTTAGTGGTGCAAAGAAATCTTAGGATTACTCACACATAAATGAAAAAAATACCTAGGACAGAGGATTATAAGGATATTTTCACTGCTTCAGCTTGTATTTCATTACAAAAGTAGCTGAGAAAAACTGAGTATTAAATCTATTATAAGGAAGTAGCATCCGTGATTTGGAGGAGTAGCCACTTACATAAGGCAAAATTAGAGATTGCTTGTTGGATTAAGGTCATGGCCACTCAAGATTTCAGAGCAGTGGGGAAATTAAGGCAGGGAATTGCAGGCAAGAAGTTTATTATTTTTGTCCAGATTTGTACATCTTTTCTGATACCTTTAGAGGAAAGAAGATCTTCATTCAGAAAACTGCGAGATCTTTCCATCCTTTTTATTTCAGCTGGTCAGAGCTTAGGAAGAGAACCAAAGCATCCAGAGACTTGGAGTTTCAGTAGAATTCTTCTCCAGACTCTGTGGTCGTTTCTGGGCTTGACATATTTATGGGCTGGGAGCAGCATCCCAGCTCCACGTAGAAGTAGCATTCAAAGTTTCTACCCAAAAAGGGCTGCAGAATTGCCATAGAAGTTAGCAGGAATCTGCGGAGATTTAGAGACTAATGGCTATGAATACAATGGACTGAGGACCAAACACAGCAGTTTGGTCAGCCTCCATCCTGGAGGACTTCATCTGTGATAGATCTTCCAGAGACAAATTCTTCACCTTTTTTGTGCATTTTCCACCCTGTCTGTTAAGCCCTCGGAGGAGACTAACTCCAACCTGCATACATCTCGCATGACAGCCAACCATGTCATTTTGGCTAGTGATGTTAACTTACGGGAATTCACAGAGGTTTCAAAGGTTTTGTGCCTCAGCAAGTGCACAGCCAGGAAGCTGGAACCAACGAACCAGTAGTGATGGGAAAAAGTTTCCAGAGTATACTTGTGAAGAAGTTACTGTAAACAGTTTTCTTACAGTCTTTACTATTCCCCACACCTTTGCTCAAACCAACAACAGCAAATGGATGCATCACATAAATAAAACAGAGCAGTACATATAATCTTAATCTGAAGCCCACACTGGTATTTGAAAGTGGAGATATAATACGGAATTGCAGACTTTTTTAATCTGCACAAGAATGAACATAAAAAGCTATTTTCCTTTGTGGTTGCTCTTCATTTTATAGATATAGGGCCTGTCAGAAGCTAAGTGAGAACCTTTCCATTTCAGTGGGCTTTAGATTATATCTGTAATATACAGAGGGAGTATATGCATTTTATGTTAGGGGGATAAAAACTACATCCACAGAGCAAGATGATAGGGTAATGCTGCTGCAATCTTTGTGTGAGAGAATGATCATTACACCCTTTGTACTACTACTTCATAATTCTTATAATCAGAACCACCAATGATATAGAAAAGATGTTGTTTTCTCTGAAGACAAAACCCTTTTAAACAGAAAATCAGAAGGCAGTAACTTAAAAAAAAAAAAAGGGAAGAAAATTAAAAAAAAAAAAAAAAAAAAAAAAAAAAAAAAAAAGCTTTATATTACACCCAAGAGGAAAGATAGGTTGACAGTTTTCTCCTTGTAGGTCCATGTTTCTTCCTCTAGGTTTGAACACTAAATCAGAAGATTCACAAACTGAGGCTGTACTGATTATTAACAATCAGGAGAACATGAAATAAGTTGTATTTCAGTATCAAAGCACTCATTTGTGTTTCTGTCTGAGCCATTAACCTGCTGAACGTGATTGTATTATTAATACTAGATATTTCTCTCCAGGTTGCTTGCAGCCCTGAAACATACATTATACCATACAGGTTGCTAAGAAGTTCAGGATGTGATAATAATATTGAAAGAATGTGCCAAAACCAAAACAAACAAACAAAACCAAACTAACAACAACAACAACAACAACAAAACAGGAAGAAATTTAGAAGCAAATGCAAAAGATTAATTACCAGGCAGAGGGAAAGTATCTCAGAAGCCATGTTATTCAGAGACTGAAAAGCTCTGGCTACTGCAACACAGATTCAAGCAGCGTGAAAGATTTTTTTTTACATCTTTTAAAAATATTCCTGAAGTTCAACAGGCAGTTATTTGCTGTGTATGTAGCAGGATGTAAACATTTTCTGAAATGTTAAGTTACATGGTGTTTCTGGGTGTATATTGTTAAGATACTGGGTTGCTAGATTGTATGCTCAAATCAGGTCTCTGATCATCATATGTATAGCCTCTGATTTGTTTAGGGGTTTATCCTCATGTGCCCACAGTTTGATAATTTATTTTCATCTGTTTATTTTAACATTTATATATATATTATATAAATATAAAAATCATGTCCAGGACAGGACCAGGAATGTGTTTTAAAATTAGTTCCTTCTCCTGCCAAAGAGCAGACTACTGCATAACAAAACATATTTATTCTGTTGCCAGTTGACATAAGTCTGAAATACAATGCTATAACTGTGCAAACAGAAGGCTTGTTTTTTAGACATGTTTGTAGTAAACATGGCTCTGTATCCACTTTGGGTGAATTTTGAGGGAAGAATACAGAAAGAATAAAGGAACAGGTAGTGTCTGATTATCTGTGAAACTGCCATGTAGTTTTGAGATTGTGTTTGTATATATGCATTGCATATCTATTTGGTTATGTGATGTACAACATCAAGATGTATATGTAGTCAAAACATTTTCATTTTTGCAAATAAATGAAAATGGTAAAATCTTGTGAAAGTGCATCCTTTTTGCACTGGAAACCACATGGTGTTACACGGTGGAGAGACACTTTCTGATCCTCCTACACATAAAAACATTAGCAAAAGTTATGTTTAGATTTATGTGCTGGTGCAGGTGGGAAACTGCATGCTGAGTGTCTGGACTGTCTAGATTAGGAGTGTGTTAGAGGGCACTGTGGCTTTGCTGTTTCCTTTCTGAGGTAGTAAGCATCTGAACCCTACAGATCTGCCTTGTTAGAACAAAACTATAAAGTACCCTCCAGTCCACTCAACTGATTTCAGGTAAGCTTGTTCATTTATTATTTTAACAACTGCTTCAGAAACTCTCAAGGAGCCTGAGACAGTAGGTTAAGCCCTGCTTTGTAAATCTGGGCTAAACATCCCCAAGCAGACAATATATGTTCTCAATATGCTGGGTGCTCTATATTCCTGTCTACTTTGCTTGGAGTATATGGTTCATTGAAAAAGAGATATGACAAGCTGACCATATGAGGTTTTTGCAGACTGGCAAAGTAACACAACTTAAATCCATTGTGTGCATTTATGTAATTAGTGAATTAAGTCTATTTATAAAGGTATGCCTGTCATGACATTTTTCCACATTCCTATACTTCAATAAATTTCCATTAAAAATTCTTGTGCTATGCCTGAAATGCTACCTTTGTGATCAAAAGGCTCCTGTTTGGCAGGCCTTGGCCTTGATATACTGTACTGAGTTCTGCCATTTACGTTAGACTCCAATTTCAGTACAGTTTATTATAAGCATTGCTTTTCATTATAAACACTTTTCTTGGCTCTTGGGTGGCTCTGGATGACATTTTAGAATGGACAGACAATTCGTATTGTAAAGTGCTGTCACAGCTTTGTGATGGGTTGAAGAGGGAATGGTAAGCCCCATAGTACAGGTGAGTAGCATTCAGTTTTGCCTTTCCTGTGCTAAAATCTTTATTTTAGCTAAATGAGAATCAGTTCAGAAAAATATAGATTAGATCTTGATCTTGATTGGACCATGATAAATCCATACAATCTAGACTGAGTTTTTCAAATATACATCTGGTGTCCTAGAAATGTATATTCTTGTCATCAAAAGAGCCACAGAGAAAACTCGTCGAACTAGTTCATATTATCAGGAAAAGACGATTCTTCTCCTAATGATGGTTATGACAAATGGATCACGATTATGTCAATGGACTAGATAAAAGTGAGTCTGCACTTACAACTCCAAAGTAGTTGGATTTTACAGAATAGTAATAAAGATCTTGGGCCAGGAAAAAAAGTCAGGAACTGTTTATAATTTCTTCTTTTTCCTGGATATAAGGGAAGTGAGTTCCTTTTGCTTGAACATGCAAGTGCATTCCACTGGGGAAGAACAATGCAAGCCTTTCAGAGGATTTAGTATCTGACTTGCAAAAGAAAAATATCAAAACATGCTAGAGACATAAGCAGACGGCAATGCAACAGGAAAGAGCAAAGATTCTTTTTACGTGTTGTCATGCTGGACAGTGAATGCTCAGCACACTGTCCTGTGTTCATGAAAGGGACACAGGTATTTCTCTTCCAAGACCGAACGATTCAGCTGCAAAATGGTTCATATCCAACTTAAAAGCAAGTTATTCCTTTGACAGGTCCAATAGTAGTTCATGTAACATATTCATCAGTTTAGAACATGTTCTTAAAATGAGTGTGTAAATAAAGAAGATGGGCCTGATCTTGCATGTTTGTTAGCAGTAGTAATTCCATCAGCTTCAGAGAAGCTTACTCTGATAGTCATGCTGGTAGTGAAGGCAGGAGAATCTTGCCTTTTGTTTTAAATGTAAAACAGAGGATGGTTGTTTAAAAACAATGCTTTTTAACATAATTATTCTTTTCACAACATACAGAAAAAAAAAAAACTGTCAGAGCACTTATTTATCTGAACCTACTTTGATTAAGAGTTTGGCTTGGTAATTTTGTGCTATTAGGGGCCGCCTATTTTCTGTATTGGTACAAGTAGACATTGAGGATAGGGAAGGATTTTTTATGGTTTTAAAAATAGACCAGAAGAGCTGAAAAATGCAGAAGTACATAGAGTTCTGAGTTTTGATAAAATCAAAGAGTGACCTGTGAAGTCCAAATATAAATCTACGCCTGTAGGTAGAATGGGATCAGAATCTTGAGATTTGGAGTAGGCCTGCTTACTTAAAAATGCTTCTCTAGTTTTGGACGTACTTGATGTTTAATATGTACATTTAAGATACACAGCTATTTGTATGCACTGACATATGTATACTCTGTGGTGTTGTTTAACAGACTCAAACCTGAAAAGCAACAATGCAAGCTGACATCGTTTGGGTAGATTTACTACAAGTCCTCTGTTGTAATTTTTCCCCGTTTTCCTCTTAGCCCAGAAAAAGTGACACTTGCTGCTGACCTTTAGCAATACTCTCCTCCCTCTGACAATGGGCTGTATTTCTTGTTCCCTTCCTAGTTACTTGTACCATTTTGTGG